>NJDC01003154.1:0-13962 GCA_002245475.1 Calephelis virginiensis
CGTTCAAATGTTCAGCCTATAGACAGCATGCTGAAAAAATCCGCACCTATCGGTGATAAACAAAACATAGCAGGGATAAAACTAGCTGCCTTTATGGCCGAACACAAGTTATCCCATCGAGTAGCAGATCACATGTGTGATCTTTTATCAAAAACATTCACCGATTCAGATATAGCTAAAAATTTAAAACTTAAGCGTACTAAAGTCCAAGCGATTATCAACAACGTTATTGGGAAAACCGAAAAAGAGACTTTATGTCAAGATTTAAAAATATCTAAATTTTCAGTTCTCATTGATGAGAGCACTGATATAGCAGTGGTAAAAACTGTATGCGTAAATGTAAGATACTATGATCCGGCATCAGGCAAAATCATTAGCCGTTTTTGGGACTTGATACAGCTTTTTGACAGTAGCGCAGAGGATTACTCAGCCAACGCAGAACATTTATTTAACATAGTCATACAATCTTTTGAAAAATATGAAATCTCACTTGATAATATTATTGGCTTTGCATCTGACGGGTGCAACACCATGATGGGTTGCACGAATTCCGTGTCGACCAAGTTTCTTCAACGCTGCCCCGGCATTACTGTTATAAAATGCGTGTGCCATTCCTTGTATTTATGTGCAAGCGATGCGTGTAGAAAATTACCAAATGAATGCGAAAAATTGGCTCGATCTATTCACAATTTTTTTTAAATTGAGTAGTAAACGGCAATGTGAGCTCAAAGATTTTCAGATATTCACTGAAACAGATGTCCATAAATTGTTGAGACCCGCACAAGCCCGATGGCTTTCTTTAGGTGCAGTGGTAGATCGAATTCTGGAACAATGGCAAGCTTTAAGACTATTTTTTGATGGTAGATGGTTAAATGACAGTGAGTGCTTAGAGATACATAAAGCCTTAAACGATCCAATAATGAAGGCATATTACTATTTTTTAGCATGGATGTTGCCCAAATTTACGAAAACTAACATGTTTCTCCAAAACGAGTTCGCTGTTATTATTGACCTTCATTACAAAATGACAGAACTGTATAAAGAGCTGCTTCTAATTTTGATGAATGCTGCATATGTGGAATTCACTAACTTAGATGAAATCGATCCAACAAAAGGTGACCAGTATATTGATTTGGACGAAATATACCGGGGCCTAGGTGTTCGGCAGCAGCTTAATTTGCCTGAGGTTTCAAATTCTGAAAAACAAGTATTCAGACAGAATTGTCGACAGTTTGTGGTAGCTGCTTGCGTTGGCATCAGGAGAAGATATAGTCTCAACGATCAGGCTATGAAATATATTTCAAAATTAAAACCTGAAGTATGCATGTCATTAACATCTAACGAAAGGCTCGTCACATTATCACCGCTCTTCGATGTTTTTCCCCGTTTAAGTCTAAAAGAACTGAATAACCAACAAATACTGGACGATGAATGGAGAAATTTTTCAATGATTATGTCACAAATGCAGTGTTCACCCACAACTGACAAAGCTGATGAGTTCTGGCACGAGGTAGTCTATATAGTTGCCTAATACTCAATTATTTACAGCTATTTAGATATTTTTGACGTAGAATAGATTATATTTTGCTATTTTTATTTACAGATAGCACTGCAAAAGCCCCAAAACGGGGAAAAGAAGTTCCGTTTCCTGCCCACTTTTATGCTAAATATTTTGTCTTTACCCCACTCAAATGCCACCTGCGAAAGAATATTTAGTACAGTAAACGACATAAAAACGAAGAAAAGAAACAAATTAATCACAAAAACCATCAAAGGAAATATACTGGCTCAACAAGCCATACACCGCCAAGGAAATAAATGTGTCGATTTTATACCCACTAAGGACATTTTGTCTAAAATGACTGCAGCAATATATGAAAAATAAGTTATTATTTTAGATGAGTAAAACATTATAATAATCATTCATTAAAATATTGAAATTAGATGGTGTTTTTTTTTCTTGCATTATCACATACTACGAGCGCGTGCACACAACGCGTTGCGGCGCCGCACCGCAAAAATTACTCCTCAGCAGCGGGCACATGAGCAGTGCGGCACCGCAGCGTTGTTTGGCCGCAGCGGCGCCGCTACAACATAGTACGGTTAACAGACGATTCGACACATGACGCGTCGTGTGCCCGCGCCCTCAAGGTAATTTACACGGTATTTTACAAATGTGTGCACGGTATTTTCGAATTGCAACCCGGTATTTTCAACACACGAACACGGTAGCTTAAAATTTTTATCTGGTAACACTGTATCCAAAGTTTCATATATTTTTTTAAACAGTAAAATCAATTCAGCAATTTTGCCGTCAAAACTGAACATACACTTTCTCTGTTCTAATTTCACCTTAGATAAACAGTAGGAATACGTTATTGTCTCCACAGTTTTATCTGCACTTCGGCAATTCCTGTGAAATTAAACTGTATAGCAAGTTATGGAAACCTCTAACAGATTTTTTTCGAAATCTTAAAAATATATATATCGTCTCTGAGGTCTAGCCGTCCGTCTTCGGAATGACTTCTTGAAATCTTTGGTTCGATCCCCGGTCCGGGCAGCAAAAAGAACAAACATAAAATGTGAAGTTTCAATGTTCTACTAAAAGTAACGTTGCCACTTGCACGGGATTGGATAAGTGCCCGGTTGGCTACAGGATTGTCATCTACCACATTGTAATTAATTCGGCTATTCGTGAGCGGTCTGGTTGTGCAGTTAGGCAGAACTAACCCTTCGGCGATATCTTCAGAAACTCACATTTAGAAATTGTAGCAACAAAATTAAACTGTTCAGCTTTTTAATATTAGTATGAACCGATTCTGTGATAAATTTGACCTTGCACAGAAATATGTGGAAGAACATCCTGGCATAATGATGTGTCTACCAACTCTAAACGACGTCATTTGAAAACATTTATTGCATTCGCGCATATTGCTTAAAATCTTCGAGATTCATCAGAATTGCACAATAAAAGAGACTTTAGCGGCTCAACTGGTTCACCAAGCAAAAGTAATAATACCTTACCATTAGCACAACCCTGCGTTTCATCTTTGAATTTTTAGAGATCACAATGCTGATATTTTTTAATCATTTTTCTAATTAAAATCAAAGGAGGATATTTATACTGTAACGTATGATCATAATAGAATCCTGCATTAACAAAAACATTCGTATTAAACCTTCTGAAAATGATTCTGCTTTGAGCTTGACGCTGAGCGCTAGCTGATCTTCTCCCTTGCGTCTGTGTAAATATCTCCAAATCCCTCAAATACACTTAACAGTCAGCCAGTTCCGCAAGTCTGTTGAGTCTGAGTATGGAGTGACCATTGTCGAATGCTAGCAAGTGATCATAATCCACAAAAACACGATTCTTGCCAACATTTTTTTAGAGTTTCACGCGATTTCCCCATGATTTCATCATCAGATCCTGACCTGGTGACCATTGGACCACCTCTGAAATATACACTTTCAAACAAAAAAAAACGATTTTCCATACGAACATGTATATGTTCATAGATGAAACAAAAGACCCAAACGTCTATAGGAAAACAAAAATACGCATAACTTTTCGGAAAAACCAGAAAGCATCTCTTTTAAAAAAAATTTGGTTATTCAGTAAAAAGCTCTGACAACATATGAAAAACACACAATCAAATTAGCAACCTCTTTTTGTTAAGTCGGATGATGATGAATCCAAAAATCGCATCTTAAACTTTATTTGTTACAAGTTTAAAACAACATAAATCCGTCTGCCGGTTCGCAATTCGGAAAGGTGACTAAAGACTTTCATCATACGTCAGGTACAGTACTACTATTAAAATTATGCTCTTCGGCTTTACACTTTTTACTCTATTTAAACAATATACTTTTATTTTTAAACTAGCTGCTACCTGCGGCTTCACCCGCGTTTTCACAGAAACCCGGTGTGCGATCGGGATTAAAAATAGCCTATATGTTAATCCAGGTCACAATCTATATGTCTTCCAAATTTCAGACAAATCCGTTTAGCCATTCGAGCGTGAAAGAGTAACAAACATCCATACATCCATACTTACAAACTTTCGCATTTATAATATTAATAGGATTGGCGGACCTAATCTAAATTTAAGCGAAATGATTAATCATGTAATAACAACTCTATATAGATATATCTTTAAAATACATTTAAATTTCCGAAGCTTGACGAATATAGCCGAAGCGCATAATTTAAATAGTACTACTATGCTCTCATTTTAACGCGCAAAAAACTTAACCCTTCCGACGGTGAATATATCAGACCTAAGCGAGTAACCTAAGATCAAGTTCAACAGCTCTTCATTGGAAATAAAAAAAAAATACAATGCAGGCCAAGAAATTGTTGACCACAAAACATAATAAATTCCGAATGGCCCATAAAATAAATTGGACACGCCGCGCCGTGGACGGGCTAACTTACGATTTGTGGACACACTTGCACGTTATTAGATGTTTGAGCAGCGAGACGAGTGCACGTTCGTCAAATTTGGAAGGGAACCCGGGTTTAATGGATTTTACTTGACTACGGAAAGGAAGGGTAGAGTGTACACACTTTTTTATAATAAACTTTTGTAGTTTTTCACTATACATTTTATTTAGCACTTTGTTGCACTATAGCCAACCGGTTTAATATTTCACAACATCATCACGGCTCTATATAACACTATGTTATTTCAAGTTTTTTTTTTTTTATTTTAGCACTTGCCCTGTGCTTGGGTTAAATTTCTATAAATTTTAAAGAAAGAAAAACATTTCGTTCGAGACAGGATTTGAACCTGTAACCATTCGTCTCAAGCCGACGAATGCTCTAACGGCTAACCATTTGAGCTACTGAGGGTTCAAGTCCCGTAGCGAAATTTTTAATTCCTTTCTTACCCGTTAACGCGGGTAGTTATGTCCTATACATATACAGTTCTGAGTACCTATGTCTTTATAATTCTATGTTAATTATTAAGTTCCGATGATGTTGCGAAAATTGAAACCGGTTGGATAGCATAACCTAAAGTGTATAGTGAAATAGTAGAAAACTCTTCTATCTTAATAATATCTTAAAAAGTGTGTATACATAAAATTCTGCTAAATGCAGACTATAAAAAGTACAGATTCTAAAGAAGGGTAAAGTTGTAACACTTAGTTGAAACTCGGGCAAAAAAACTGAGCAGAGCCTTTACCAGGAGTTGGTATAAATTACGTTCGGTAAGTTACGTGTCGAAATCTATGACACTTTTGGTCTGAAAATGTGTTTCTCTTCGTTACCAATAGAGGCCCTTTTCAAATTTTTCATACAAATAATTTACAGAGACGGTGGAGAGTATAAGTAAACTTGCCCCAGGCCTTAGAAATAGCCTATTAAAGATTTCAAATGTCAAAGAAAGCTCAGAATATTACACCGAGTTTCATATTCTGGAGTCGGTAAATATAAATTAATATTGGTGAATTTATAATAACAGCAATTTAAGATATCCATTACAAAGCAGGCCATGAAAATATAGTTGATTATAAAACAATAAATTTGAAATGGGCTTGTAAAAGTAGGCCATAAAATAAATTGAACACGCAGCGTCTTGGTCAAGTAAGCTTACGATTTGCGGACAATTACACCTTATTAGATGTTTGTGCAGCGAAACGTGTGTAAGTTTGTCAACTTTGGAATGAATTTTAATGAGTTTTTACCAGCCTGAAATGAGAAAGGGCATGCTCCATTGGTTCAGTCATGTGGGAAGAATGACAGGTGAAATATTGACAAAAAAAACAGCGCATTGCGAATGTGGATGAATATAAATATCCGGTAAGACCTTGGTTGACATTTTATGACCAAATCACTCGAATATTATCGGAAAGTGGTGTTGAGAGACGCCGAAACCGGTGTGTTTGTATGTGAGTAATTAATTTGAAGATAGCTATGCATTTATGCATTTTATAGTGACACTTCGCACTCGATATTCTCTGATTACTTGCAATAGGTACGTGATAGGTAAAGCAAAGTAATGTGAGGAAAGTAAATCTACCGTAACCACTAACACCGTATCATCTGACTAGGTGGTAGAGTTTCGCAGCGACTCACCCGGATTGGTACCACCGCCTTACCTATTCCTGCCGCCATAACATCATTACGTGTTACGGTTTGGAGGGTAAGGTAGCCGGTCAACTTACTTTTGCTCAAGGCCTAACATCACGGCCTTAGGTTGGCATCGCACCATTCCCACCTTTGGTGTCTCTAAGCGGCGTGAGTTTCTTACCATCAGGAAATCCGTCTGCTTGTTTGCCTTCTAATAACATAAAAAAATCTTCGACAAAACGTCTACCAAGACAGAAGAGCCAAGGACAATTTGAGATGAAGGGAATTACTTCAAAGGCTTGCTCGATTACGCATTGTGTGTATATAGGTAACTTCATCTGTAGATAGGTTATTAATATTGGCCGTTTTAATGTAGGTATACTTTTGTAACTATGGAGATATCCCCCATGATCTATCAAGATAAAACGTAGATAATACGCTAAACCAAATTTCAATTACAAAAAGTGTGGGCTCCAAACATACACACATCATCTTTACACTCATTCCAGACTGAGTGCAACCACCGGATTTACTTTAGTTATAATTTTAAGCCATCTACCACAAGAACTAAGAAAAAACACATTTATTGAAAGACTAAGCCTTGCCATTAACTAAACATAAGCAACTTAAATGAAAGACAAAAAAAGTGTTAATCTGTAATATAAAAATGAATTGCTAAATGTGTTGGTAAGCGCATAACTATCGAACGACTAAACGGATTGGGCTAATTCTTTTTTTGTTGTATTAGTTAGTGTCAGAAAAAGTTTCACATGAAGAAAAAAACCCTACAAACTGAACGGCTGGAACGAATTTCGCCGGAACAGCTAGTAAGATATATAAACAGAGTATGGTAGCTTGCGTCCACCAGGGAAAAGTTTAGTATTTCTACTATCGCGATAAAAAGACAGTTATGTCTGTTTTAATGATTGTGCCTGCCCATCAAAGTCACGGTAGATCCAGAAATCAGAAGTTTAGACGTGAATGTTTGAAAAAAAACAGGTGATTACATTTATAATTTTAGTCCTCGACGAGACAAAATGTACAGGTGTCGTAGGTAGATTTTTTCTTTGTTGAAGTGAAAACTTCTTTAGCGGCGTTGTGCACTTTTTGTGGAATGGGTAAAAACTTCTAAACTCGCGTCAGATCGTCAGAACGTAAGACGGCGCACTGCGCATGCGCGAATAAGACCGCGCGAGATCTAAAATAAAACGTAGAATCGTTGCTGTTTTTGTATTGCTTAGATATTTCTGAAGAGTATAGGATGCGCAGTGGATATTACGCCGCAATATACCTACCATTACAATCTCACAGATAGCAGATACGTAGGTATAATATCAACAGACATTTCTCTATTTGTTCCAAGTTGAACATAAGCTTTATGTGTAGACGAGCAATGTTCGATGTACAGATAATATGACGACGCTCCTAGCCGAGTTTTTGTCAAGCTAAACGCAGGTTATTGATATGAAAATAATATTTATGCATAAATGATAGCACATTCATAATGATAATTAAAGCAATTCGTGCAAAATGATTCCCTAACCATTCTAAAATATCAAAAATATATTCAAGAATAACTACTAATAACAATATCAAAAATAACTTCTGCCGGCACTCCCGGAGTGTAACCCATCTTACTTTAAGGTATATACATAAATTATAACAACTAACTGTAACCAATTAAGGTTAGTAACCTTAGTTATACTTTATCACTAAACATTATTAACATTTTTTTCAAGTCACTGTGAATTTTATAAAAAAATATTCATTAATTCATCAATTCATTTAAAAATAGTGAAGATTTCCCTCAAGCGCGGGGAATATGCTGACATTAAACTATCGTGTAATCATAGTGTTGATTAATTAATACGACAGAATGAAATCTATAAGATGTGCTATCAGCAACATAAATTATATTTCTCCAAATTTTAAAGAAAGAAAAAATCTCGCCACAGACAGAGGACATAAATTCAAAGCCCTTTTGTCTCAATTCGACGAATGTTCTAACCATTTGAGCCACTGACGATTCAAGTCCTGTGGCGAAATTTTTAAATCCTTTCTTTTACCATTAACGCGAGTAGTTATGTTAGACAACCCGTTTCATCTAAAGAAATTATATACCCGTAAGTATATAGGTATTACCTATGTGAAATATGTAAAGAGCACACACTTAATACAAATTCTATAAAATTGAAAACAGCCTGACAACCCCCGTGTTGGTCCGCGTTGGCTGAGTAGAATAGACCATCCGCCTCTCTGCCAGGCAGCTCGTAAAAGACGAGCACTGGTTAAAATATAGGTCATTACCAACAAGACTACTGATGGTAGAGTACTTAGCAGCAACTTGCCCGGGTAGGGATCCACAGTCTTACTCACTGCTGCCATAATGACTGTCATGTTCCGGTCTGGAGGGTAGTGTAACCGTAAGTCTCTCACTTGCACAATAGGTTTTTCTGATCCATCTTGGTCTCAGGACAGCACCTCACCTCTAACATCTATGGTGTCGATAAGCCACAACTGTTTCGCTGACCTCGAACATAAAAACATGGTTTTCTTTTTAAATTGAATTCTAAAGCATTATTAAAATTCACGTATAGTATTGATGTACGAATATTTTCGTTTCAACGTTTACTCAGTATAATGAAACGAATTGTAAATGAATCGGTACGTACATTACAATATTAGTATAAAAATTTAGAATTTGAACAGTATGGAAACAAAAAAAAGCGTGAATTGTTAACCTATCTTTCGTTTTTTCGTTCAACCATCATGTAAAATCCGAGTTTTCTTGTAAGGCCTTTGTTTTAGAGAATAATAGGGAGTATCGTAGTGCAAATCGGAATCCGTTTTTATTTAATACCAACCCACGTCCGTGATTGTGTGCATGCCTTTAAACCTTTACATTTTTATGGGTTTACAAATAAGCAGACGAATTTCCTGATTTATCAAATACGCGTCATCTACTGACTGGAGATGGTAGTGATGCGTTTCGAAATCGAAGCTGGACTCTTTACGCTCTTGCATTAAAAAATATTTAAAAAAATAATAATTAAGTTATTCTTCCATTCCAGCCGAATACATAAATAACGTACTTCCTAAGTTGATGTCTGGCACCTCTTAATGGCAAAGGTCTGCTGGTTACTTAACAAGCACCTCTTAAGAGGCGAACGAGCCACTACCGTGATCATGAGTAAGTGGTAGAGTTGTTGGACCACTCGTTCGGATTGGTACCACCGCCTTATCTATTCCTGCCGCCATGATGTGGCGCTTACCATTATCAAGTTCTGGATTTAAGGAGTAGGTTTGAGTTGGAGATTTGATATCTTACTAGCTTGGCAGCGCACCGTGGCAAACGATTAGAGGACTATAATGACTATAATAAATCATCGACCATAGCATGAGCTGGTATGAGCGCTCTTTTCTTAAGGATTCTTAAGTCGCATCTGTTAGAAGTAAAGCCCATGGTAGTGTACTACAAAGTAGAGTAACATTCACCATAAAAAGTGTAAATAGGCATCGAGAGCATCACTAGCATCTCATAAGAACCCCATAAGCCCTAACACTGAACATCTTTAAATTTTAAAATGGTGGAACTGAACAACACTGACTATTAACTAGTTTCACGAGTTCTACAAAAGGTAAACGTTACGTGGCATTCATTGGAATACCTTTCGAGAACTACATCATCCAGAGTTTGTATCTTTCTTTTTCTTTCTCAATGCACGTGTGTGCTCCTGAGCATGTGAGTGATGTTTATTTCTTCCTTAAGTTAAACATTATATATAATCTAAGCTGGTAAAAGGTAAAAGCACTTCTTTGCTCTAGGAATAGCTGGCATATTCAAATATCAAGATTGAACTTACCATATGAAGAGTAGACAGTCAGCGAGAGCACCACCAGCACCCTCACCAGAACCCCTCCGATCCTGACGCGAAACATCTTCAGAATGTCGCCCGTCATCACAAAATGGCGGAACTGCACTACACTGACACAATATCACATTACACTAATTCACAAGTCCTGTACACAGGTTCACGTCTGGTAATCATTCGCGATCAACAGCTTCTGAAAAAAAAAGAAAAACATATAAAAAACTCGATCTTCTTTAAACACTTTCAAGGCAAGGGTCTCCGCTAAGTAACGTGGATATATGTAGGAAACCGACAAAACCTATTGTTAAATTATTACAACTTAGCTTTTCACACAAAAATAAATAAACACACAAATTACAGAAATATGCAAGTTATCCTTAAAATACAAAACAAGTGTCATCGCGGAGTTTTTTGTAGACCATGAACAAGGAACAACAAAGTAATACAGCGAACAAAGCATACTGTTCTCCTGATAGTAAAAGACGGCTGACCGTGACCACAGATTTTGTCCTGTTGCCGGGGTGATATGCCAAACACGCAAGTCAACCGGCTACTCCACCCTTAAAACCGAAATATGACATTGCCATTATGGAGACGGGAATATGTAAGGTAGTTGTCATATGCAAATGACATCAACTATCGAAGCTTCTAGATTTTTTTTTATATAAAATTGAAATGCAAGCAAGCGGACGGATTTGTTATTTTATGTTATTTACGGATATTTTTTTTCCTCGAGACAACAAAGGTAGGTAAAATAAAAAAGGTAGTTATTAAATACCTCATTACCAATTGGTTAATGCTTCAACCTAGCAAATCTATGGTGTCTATAGGCCAGGATTACGTCTAACCATCAAGAGAGCCGTGTGCTTATTCGCTATCTTATCACATAATATAAATATGGAATTAAAACCTATATTAAGTTGCTTCTGTATCTGAAATCTTAGTCTTAGTTATTTAACTATATTAATATTAAATGATAAACTATCTCGTATTTAGCAACAAGCACCTTTATCCTGCGATTACCATACCAAGTCTCCAGACAGTTTAGCTTTACATAAAGCTCTTTGTATCTACGCCCCGAGGCGCCACATTTCAGCTTCATACCCTCTGTTATTTTTTATATGCAAACTCAATTATTTTATAAATTAACAAAGCTCCACGGATTTGCGTACATACGTCCGAAACATCAACTCGTATGCGGACTTTTATTTAATGGCTAATGTGTCATCGCGGTTTTCAAAACTTCACCAGACTTTGCTACACACTGTCGATTTTGATGAAATATAATATTTAAATTACTATTTTTTGAATCACCCGCATAATATTTTTGTAAATAAATAATTTACACACACATATCTTCACGCCAAGTCCCTTACGTGGTAGACAGATAGTATCGAATGCCAGACCTCACGATCCTGACAAACCTGTCTAGCTTCCGTCACATTCATTACCCTTTTCATATAAACACACCGGTTTCAGAGAATCATGACACCACCCTCTGATAGTATACGAGTGATCTGATCCTGGAATGTCAACCTCGGTCTCCCCGGGTACCTACATCCATCCACATTCGCAATGTATATCTGCTTTGTCTGTCTTTCATCTGTCATTCTTTCCACATGACCCAGCCAGTGAAGCATGCCGTTTCGCATTTTAACACCAACACTTTAATTTAAATAATAATTTGAAAAGTGGATACTCGTAATAATACAAGGGAGTATATTAGGACCATTGCTTTTCTTAGTGTACATTTATGACCTTCCTCAAGTAACCAAACACAAAAGCATTTTATTTACAGATAATATTTCTGTGAATATTGTTAATCGAAATAAAAAAAATGTTTGAAGTGGGATTCAATAATACGATAAAAAAATATAGTGGAATGGATGTTTATAAATAAACTAAATACAAACATAAGAAAGACTAATTAAGTGTATAGAATTTGGGAACATTAAAAGAAAAAAAAATACATTAGACATTAAACTGAACGGAGAAACAATTAAAATAGATGAATCTCTCTTTTCAGGCATTAATCTAGACAGTAAGTAATCCCGGCCTCAGGTTGGCAACGCACCATTACCACCTTTGGTGTCTATAGGCGGCGTGAATTTCTTACCATTAGGAAATCCGTCTGATTGTTTGCCTTCCAATATCATAAAAAAATATAGTTGGAAGAGGCACATCGACAAAGTTTGTGACAATGTGCATAAATTTACATATATTTTAAATAGACTAAGAAAAACGTGTGACATTAAAACAGCTTTATTAACTTTAGACTGTGCTACGGCCTAATATTGTAGGGTAACTCTGTTGAAGTAATACGTGTATTTCGAGCTCAAAAGAAGCATACGTTCAATAATATGTGGCTTAGGACCCAGGGAATCTTGCAAGCCTCTTTTTAAAAAGCTTCGAGTTCTACCCTGCATGTATACATATATACGCGATAGCGTGTTTGTCAAAAGTAATTTTGAAAAATTTACCTCAGCTAAAGATAAATATCCTCGTACTCGTCTAAAATATACCAGTTCCAGAAAGGATACCAAAAACTGCTCTTTATAAGAAGATTAATTACCACATGTGCATTTAATGTAATTTACTCTTACTATTTGTGTAACTTGTCCAGGGATATTTATTTATTTTAATATTTAATACATTTTCTGAAGAATCCAGAGACTATAGCTTAAACCGTTTTAAAGTTAAGCTATATAAATAGCTATTAGAAAAGCAGTTTTACTCTATTCATGAATTCATAGGTCCCAAAATTGATTTACAGTATATTTTATAAATCTTTGACCTTAAAAAGGGTTTAAAAATGTTTTTAATGTGTTGTTTAGTACATAATTAGATAAACAAAATTAAGAAATGTATATCCTATCCTATTAATATTATAAATGCGAAAGTTTGGAAGTATGTATGTATGGATGTTTGTTACACTTTCACGCTCGAATGGCTGAACGGATTTGTCTGAAATTTGGAAGACAGATAGATTGTGACCTGGATTAACATATAGGCTATTTTTTAATCCCGATCGCACACCGGGTTTCTGTGAAAACGCGGGCGAAACCGCAGGCTAGTAATACATATATATAAGGATGGATTAAGAAATTACATAGATTCTGAGTAGGTGTTTACGGTGTGTTGAGTTACAATTTAATTATGTGATATATTTAAATTTATTGTACCTTACTTATCGCATAATAATATATTTTACAATAATCATCAATCCCAAAATAGCCAATCTAATTTGGATTTGATAAAATTATTTTATTGAATATTTTGGTTTATTAACAAGCTTGGAATCATAATGTAATACGCTAATGTTTTGAAACTACTAATTTATTTAATGTAATTCATAATGTAATTAATAATGTGTATTAATAGCATGCCATAAGGATGGTCAAACACGTGAGACTGTGAAGTTAAAATTTTAAAAACTGATATATGTACTATATTTGAAGCAATAAATATATTTGATTTGATTTGATTAATATTAAATAGGTTCTAAAAACGGGTCTTGAGACGTACGGACAGGACCAGCTCAATAATATTTAAGCAACTTCAAAAATAATAAAAAAGAGGAGATTCTTAGTTAAAAAAAAAAAATTATATAAAATAATTTTTGACGCAAGTTACGTAATTGCTAAGCCAAGTACTATTTTATTTCAATGATTATTTTTGAAAGGTAAGGTTGGAAATGATCACATATAACCATGAACCATTTCAATTAACGTTTTTTTTTAATTATTCTTAAGTAATTGACCCCGCGAACTTCGTACTGCTTTGATTATATAGACAGCAGCGTCACTTACCGGAAAATCCAAATATAATTGTATTTTCGAACCACCCAAGAACTATAGGTCTAGCCGTTTAGATGAATAAACACTAAATTAGAAGAATTATAAGTACATCATCTGTTCTTTCATTAAATGTCATTGATTACACTTCGGATACTCGAACGCGACGTCAAAAACGACATCATGACACTTTAGAGCGTTTCGGAAAAACAATTCAAAGTTA
>NJDC01003154.1:27953-44407 GCA_002245475.1 Calephelis virginiensis
TAAAAACCATCTTGATCTCTTCAGATTTCAAACAAACATCCGCATCCAAATCGGCTCATCTGTTTAAAAGTTAAGACACACGACTCACAAAGACAAGTCAATTTTAACACCCCTTTTTTCCTTGGGAGCTTTAAAACATGTCCAGAACCACATTTTAACACTAGACTGGAATATTTCTCGCAAAGAACACGTAGCGGGAAGTGAATCGTAAATCCAACTCACTTTACGCGTGGACACTTCAAAGTGAGTCAGTGAAATAAACAGGGAGGTGTGTGCAGTGTGAGAGAGATGATTTAGTGGGAGAGTGAGTGGACATGTGATGTCGCTAATACGAGGGATACATCGATACGCAATTTTGTCGATATGATGCCGATACATAAAAACATCGACTTGACCGATGTCTAAGAACTTATTTAATTTCTCGCCCAGTCCATTTCGCGGTAGGACATAATATTATACTCTCTATATGAAGTGCCAAACGTCACGTTACTTGTTGTCCTGCCCAGCTTTCTCCACAATCATGACTCTTTTCTTACTCTTCATACAAACACGCCGTAGCGCTCTGATTTCGACCGAATTTACAATTCTATGCTGTGAATTTTGTGAATCTATATATTAATACGTGATGCCAACATTTTTGGACCCCTTTTTACGAAAATTGCGCGGACGCAGGAGCATAAAATTTGTCACAATAGTTTATGTATAAGAGAAGTGCAGAACGCTAATATTTTTCAATATTAATGATTATAAAGTACATTTAATCAATAAATGAAACATTACCCACACTACCATGCATTTGACACACGCACTTATATAACAATATTGATGATAACGATAAAAAATCACAGATGGCGCACTAAAAAAATTGGAAACAAAGTAGTTGGTCTTGAGAAATGAAGATGGCGTTCTTATCAACAAGATACGAATATTAAAATGTATTATGGTCGAATTTCCACCAATTGGCGACCGCTAGTATAATTTAATACATAACATTTTATAAGTATAAGTGGAAAATAACGAATCTCACAAACGCGACAGAACTCATTTAGAAACTCAACTTTAGCACCTGTTATTTTTTTCAAATCTTAAATGTACCTTTGAACAAGCACGAAATCAATAAAAAAAAAAATTTTAATCTGTGCTTCGATAAGCACAACGAACACTACTACGTTCTATGATCTACTACTGCCAGATTAACTGTGGTACCTTAGCGGACAGCTAAGCGTCCTATGTAAAGTCAAAAGTTTGCGGGAACCCTAAAACTACATACAGTACCTATCCTATTTCTCCGAAACACGTCAAATATAAAACATCTGTGCACCGGAACCGCGGTATAATTAGTCACAAAAATAATCAGAACCCTATACCATAATATTTCTCGCACAGATCACGTTCCAAGAAGTGAGTCGTAAATCTAAATTACTTAACGCGTGGACACTTCAAAGTGAGTCAGTGGAATAAACAGGGAGGTGTGTGAGTGAGATGATTTAGTATAATTTCAAATAGGTAGCTCACAAACTAGACTCGTCTGCTTGTTGGTGTACAATGCTGATAGTACAGCATTTACTAAAATAATTTTAGGTTGTCGCTAGACTTGCCAACTTTAAAATATGAATTTGCAGAAAATAATGATTTCAAAGGCGGGACGAGGGTTTAAAATAGAATGGAATTTCATTTTCCACCAAGTGCCAAGAACAAGCATAGATTTTATTAAAAAGCAAATACGGCTTTTTTGACCGTCACAACGTATAGTAGAAAAGTACAAAAGTTTACCCTAAAAAAGTGTGTATACAAGGGTTTAAAAGGTAAGACCGAACACATTAATTTGTTAAAAAAAAATGTGATTTTTGAATGAGAAACTGAAATAAAAGTTGTATTATATACCTGGTCAGTATTTACTAAAAAATATAAACAACAACTTACGAGGGGCCTTCAATAATTACTTAGCCTCATCGCCCCATGGCTTTGTTGTTACAGAAGAGTTTTACTATCGTGCAGTAAATACTTTTTGAAGTCTATCAAGTAGTTTTCAGTCTTTTCCCTTCATTTGTTTTGTTTTGACAGACTTTGGAAGCGAGCGTGTCGGTCAGTTTTGCAAAAATGGAAAAAGAACAATATCGTTCGGTGATTAGATTCTTGTTTTTGGAAGGGAAAACGCGCAGCGAAATCAAAGAGCGCTTGGATGCTGTGTACGGTGACTCTTCTCCTTCGATGGCGACCGTCAAAAATTGGTTCAACGAGTTTGCTCGTGGCCGCACGTCGGTTTTTGATGAGCTACGCCCAGGTGCGCCGAAAACGCCTACTACAGAAGAAAACGTAAAAAAATCCACGATCTCGTGTTGGCAGACCGGCGACTGAAGATTCACGAGATAGCTGAGACTGTAGGCATCGCAGATGGGATAGTGCATCATATTCTGCACGAAGAATTGGGTATGAAAAAGTTGTCGGCGCGATGGGTGCCGCGTTTGCTCACACCAGACAACAACACCGGTTCACACCTCCGCCGTTGTCATGGCCAAATTGATCGAATTGCGCTACGAATTGCTGCCCCATACACCGTATTCTCCAGACTTGGCTCCATGCGACTTTTTCTTGTTCCCAAATCTCGCCGGCAAAGGATTTGGGTCGAATGATGAGGTCATCGCCGCCACAGAGGCCTATTTTGAAGGCCTCGGGAAATCGTATTTTTTTGACGGGTTAAAAAAGTTGGAGCATCGCTTGTCCAAGTGTATTGAATTGAAAGGAGACTATGTTGAAAAATAAATCTTTACTTTCTCAAAATTTTCTTTATTTTTTCTTAGGTTAAAAATTTATTGAATGGCCCTCGTATAGTGTATTTTACGCTGTCTTTTTCAAAACTATAATAGGTATATTTGCTTTTTCAATAAGTATTTTGCTAGAGGTTTGTGACTTTTAATAAACATTTTATTACTTTTGAGCATAAAATTGAATGTGTAATGTGTATGCGCACTTACTAACTTAAAATCGAAACATTAAGCGTCACGCACATACCTTGAGCGGGACGACCAGTTAAAAGTCTTAGAATCGGGACGTCCCACTAATAGGGGGACGGTTGGCGATACCGATGCGAATACTAGGGTTAGTCATCGCTATATTCTTTCAATGGAAATTATATAGACGAAGCGCGTTAAATATTATCCGATTACATATAATTTAAATAACAAAAAACAAGATCCGTTGCAGCCCAGACGTTCCTTATTTTCCAATTAATAAATTATGCTGGAAAAAGTAATGTTAGTACATAGTTTACATTCTACCATATACCGACGGCCGGTTTACAAATACTAGGCGCCAACGATCGCAAAAAAGATCTAATTTTCAACCGACTTCAAAAAAAGCGGGGGTTCTCAATTCGACAGTATATTATTTTCTTGACGTTCTTTTCTTGTAATTTGTATGTTACTTACTCGATTACTCAGTCAATACTCAACCGATTTCGATGGTCAATTTTTAAAAAGATACATCATTAAGTATACTAACTCAAAAACTACTTGTAGGCAGTAGGATGTTGATAAAATTTATGTGGCACCATTTCGGAAACAATTGCCATCTTTGGAAAAAAAATAATCAGATCGCGAGGTGGTTCCCAATGAATCAGTTGGAGTCGTATTTTTTATAGATTTACTGAGCACGCTTAATTATATTAGTCTATATAATCAAAATATCTTAACGCAGCCAGACCTATCGGCACTCACCACACAAATGTTTATATATACTTATGTGCGCGAACATGAATAGATTTATAAAAATTAAATAACTCGTAAATGATTAATGGGTCTTCTATTATAATTACTTTACTTTAGATAGTTTAGTCATAATTAAATTCATAAAAAAATTAAGGTGCCGTTGATTTAGAGATTAACTTGATATGTTAGAAAAAATATGGTTAAACGACAATATCTGAAATAGAAGTTGGTAGGGATCCGTAGTCGGCTGCCTGGCGTTGAGACGTGACTGAATACATACTGACAAACACACATACATCATTCTTTTCAAAACTTTCGCATTTACAATATTAATAAAACACAAAAATTTAAAATGCAGAAGAGCATGCTCCCCTGGTTTGGTCATGTGGAAAGAATGACATGAAAGATTGACAAAGCAGATATACAATGCGTATGTGGATGGATGTAGGTACCCGGGGAGACCAAGGCTGACATTTCACGATCAGATCAATCGGATATTATCCGAGGGTGGTGTCAAGAGTCTCCGAAACCGGCGTGTTTGTATGAAAAGGGTTATGAATGTGAAGGAAGCAAGACAGGTTTGTCAGGATCTCGGGGGCTGGTACTCGATACTCTCTGCCTACCACGAAAGGGACTTGGCGTGAAGATATGTATGTATGTGATAATATCTGCATACTCCGTAAGGGACTTGGCGTGAAGATATGAATGTGTGTATGTACAAAATTTTGATCTAGTATTATAATCTTAATACATATAAATTACGTGTCACGTTGTTTGTCCGCGATGGGCTCCTAAACTACTTAACCGATTTGAATCAAATTTGCACATTGTGCAGTTTGATCCAACTTGAAAGATAGGATAGCTTACATCTCAATTTATAATCAAAAAAATTAACATCCGAGCGAAGCCGGTATAGGCAGCTAGTATTTAATATGTTTTTATATACGAGTAATTTAAACGCAGTAAAACTGCAAAAAACCGACTTCGACTTTAATTCGTCTACGTACACAATTCACAAATATATTTTTTTTTTATTTCCCTGATTCCGTCATCAGATCCAAACTTGGTGGCAAGTGGACCATCTCGTAAGTACGCATTTTCAAATCCGTTATTTCTTTTTATGACATTGGAAGGCAAACAAGCAGACGGATTTTCTGATGGTAAGACATTCACGACACCAAAGGTGGTAATGGAGCGTCGCCAACCCGAAGCCGGGATATTAGGCCTCAAGCAAAACCGGAACACGACAACGGCAAGCACTGACGTTAATGCGGCAGGAATAGGTAAGGCGGTGGTAACAATCCAGGCGAATCGCTGCGAAACTCTACCACCTAGTAGGATGTCACGGTGTTAGTGACGGTAAGGCTATGGTCGCCTTTTACGAGCTGCCTGGCAGAAAGGCAGATTTTCTATTCTTTAAAGGAGCCCGGACCAACACGGGGTAAATGAAAATGACGGAAATCGATTAACATACATAAAAATAAATATATTATACGAGTCGAACATATAACTTCCTCCTTTTTCAAAGTTGGTTATTTACTTAAAAGCCGAATATACCAGTTAGTACATAACAATACTTAGAAGTCGTGTATCTGAATGACATTATTGAGAGGGTATTATTGTCCAATTATGTCAATATCGTCCCTCCCTCCACGTCTGTAATTGGCCTTAATAGATATGTTTAAAGAATTAAAATCAATTGATCGTAGCGAAGTAAGGGCGCTTACACACCCCATTGCTTCTAGACTCCGTTGAATGGAATCCAAATTCTCAAAATGTCACTTATTCCTTCATAATATGTAAAAAAAGAAAAGTGACAGGAGAGATAAACACACATATATTTTAGAACAAAAACATAACATACCTAAAAAGAATAACACATTATTGAGGGAGTCAAACTAAATAAAAATGACTACAATTAGGTATTTTATACCACATCCGCGAACTGATGTTATTTTTTCGAAAGTCAGTTACAGATTCCGAGACTGTCCAACATAAATATTATCAAAAAAAGCATATCATCAAAGCAATATATGAACTACTAAGTTTTGAGATATACCTACATTATAATGCATATACATATATTCGTCTATGTTGACAACATCATTGTATTATGGAAAAAAAGTTATGGTACCACCTCCGAATCAAAAAATATAGATAGGTACAAAGTGCGTTCCAACAACACACACACATAGACACCACTCACAGACACAGACACATTTTGAAGCAATATATACCACTTGGAGCGCGTGTGAGATACGCTTATGTAAACTTTTGAATTAAAAAATGGAACAACAAAAAATATACACACATACGTATATCTTCAACCTACGTCCCTTGAATGGTAGGCAGAGAATATCGAGTGCCAAATGTCACGATTCCTGTAGACCTAACTTCCTCCATATTAATTTTAAGACTCGGATAAAATACGACCGATACGATGGTGGAACGTCAACCTAGATGTCATTTACCTACCATCACACATACATTATATCGGTTTCCCTACGCAGTCTTCTTTTTAACCCCCGACGCAAAAAGAGGGGTGTTATTAGTTTGACGTGTCTGTCTGCCTGCGTGTCTATCTGTCTGTGGCATAATGACTCCCGAACGGATGCAGTGATTTCAATTTAGTTTTGTTTGTATTAAAGGTAACTTATGTGAAAGTGTTCTTAGACATGTTTGATAAAAATCGGCTCAGCCGATTAAAAGTTGTAGTGGGTGAAAGAAGGGAGGTTAACCGAATTTTTAACTTTTAAAAGGAAAGCTAAGTTTTAAGGTTTCTTAAATTTTTAATTTAATTTTATTGAGTATCTTAACGCCCATATCCCCGAAAAGATAACCGGCGCACCTAGGGCAACCACAACTGGCCAAGGACACTAAGTCCCACAATGTGATAGGTGGCAAGCCTATCGCCTACCGGGCACATATCCCGGGCAACGTTAGTGTTATTAAAAAAATTAAAATTCACATTTTCTTTTATTGTCGCTCGACCCGGGGATCGAACCCGGGACCTCAAGAAGTCAAGTCCGACGCCGGACCGCTAGACCACAGAGGTGATATTTTTACATCTGCGGTGTACCTCACTTCCCTAACAGGCTCTCTTGAAGATCAGGCAAATTGCTGCTGAATCAATACGCAGCTAAGAGGCGAGCGAATAACTTTGCTTGCCTGATGATAAGAAATATAAGTAGCCAATAGACACCCAAGATGTTTACGAGTTGCTTTGCCTGGAGTCTTCGGCTCCTCGCTTTATTCAGCTCATCAACTACAACACCTGATGGGTAACCGGAACTGCTATAGCAAGCTTTGATTTTATAGCGACAGGAACATGTGAGTAGAACCTGCTAATGCACATCAGTGTCGTAGGAGAATATAGCTGGTAAAGTAGCATAAGAGGTTTACTATGCCTCACTCAAGTCAGCATAAACTTTGATAGGCGGCGCATATTTCTTTTAATCAGGATTCCGTCTACTTGTTTGCTTTTCCATACCACATAGTCATCCTCACTATCAGTACTCTTGTTTTTCTTGCGAAGCACTGACAAACAGAATTTTAAAATCACGTTCCGTGTCTCAACCAGAATAAGCGACCTATCCTAATTTATTTGTCCGGAATATCTTCAACGTACAGATACAGGTCTGACAAAGCCATAAAAAAGTCTTAAGCCCTCAACCCTTTTCTGGTTCAAAGTAATCTCCATATAATCAAATGAATAATTTAGTCTCATTTGATCGTCGGTCGCCAAAATAAATGCTAATTTCTTGGCCGTTTACCCAAAACCGTGGCCGTTGTGTGACCCCTTAACCTTATTTTTTTTTAAACGAGGCGAGCAAAATTTCCCGCTGAATACAAGTACAAAGGTATGGGCTAATAGATTAATCGATATCGATATTTTTCGATCCGAACACCAAACGGACTGCTATTAGGATCGATCAATATGAACACTTTATTATATATGTGTTTTCACTCGATAGTATATTATTATAAGACTCAAAAAAAAATAAGTATGTACAAAACCTTTTAAATATGTAGTTGTAAAGATCATAGTACAAACTTCAGTATTGCGAGACATACTGTACAGCTTGTTTGAACTTTAAAATAAAATTATATTTATCATAATATGAGTGTTGATGTTTGAGAAGGTCCGTTTAGCCTAACTAATTGCACAATACTAAATTATAACAAGTGCAATGTACTATTCGCACTTACGTGTAATTTTGATCTTATACTGTTAAAACTCAAAAGTTGCGATACGTTACATATGTTTGGCAGAATTCAAACAGTAAAAACTTTAGCATGCATGAGGACCTATCTAGGTAAATTCTTACATCACGTAGGGACTCTTGAATCACTGTTACATGCAATAAAAGTAAAATAAACTCATTCTCTAAATCATGGAATGCTTAATCAAAAAATGCATAGAACAAACGCACGATATTTTCACCTAATACTTCATTTAACGTATAAAAATATAAATTAATTTTGTCGACATAATAGCGCATCTCTAAAGAGACAGCCCCACGCTAAGGGCTCTTCAGTGCAGCGATCTCACAACGAGACCCTTTTACCTTTTCAAGCAGCCCCAATCGCGGTTACAGCTTGGTTTTAAATATTTGTATGAGAGTGTGTTTATATAATTCGATCTACTTAAAACTGCAATGTATATTTGTGATATAAGAAGGCGTTACTTTGCGGAAATCCATACTTAAATCTAAACAAAATTATTTAATTTGAAATTTTCCGCCAAAACAATGTATACGTAATATGGCGTAACAAAACAGACAAAATAGTGCGCTAAGAATGAATTGGTAAAAGCTAAAACTCCCAATTACACCCAGCTCCACACAATTCACACTACTAAACTGTTTTATTAGCACCAACAATACACATACTACTAAAAACTCAACATACGTTTCGCTTCGTAACCGAAGCATCATCAGGAGAATTCAACTGCACTCCACGAAGGTAGAGCAGATACTGGCGCGCATGCATGCGACTTGCTCTATTAATAGAGTTTCGTGAGTTCGCGTGCGGGTGTGCTTTAGTGAGTACGCGTGGTGGGGGTAGCACCGTTGTTAAACATGTGTAGCAGGAGTAAATTAGTTAATTTTTCTAGCGGAAAATTGCAAATTAAATAATTTTGTGTACAGTTATGTATATTTTTGCATATGTGTACTTATACAAATGATAGAAGGAAGCACCAAAAGAAATCGAAAATTAAGCTAGTTGATAATTTTTTCTTCTTTCTTTCTTTAGGTTTTG
The DNA here is from genome assembly GCA_002245475.1 of Calephelis virginiensis. NCBI lineage: Eukaryota > Metazoa > Arthropoda > Insecta > Lepidoptera > Riodinidae > Calephelis > Calephelis virginiensis. The sequence goes on from NJDC01003154.1 coordinate 36,923, forward strand.
GCAATCTCGTTAGTATTTTGCCATTAGTCAAGTAGAAATTTGCATCAAATTTTATATCAATTATAATTAGTCATCAGTCATAAGCTGTCAATAAGTCATGTCAGGCTCTTGGGTAAAGCGGTGGCCTTTTTACACAAGCTCATGTAATGAGATTTGGCGGCAACGAGGAAATATACGATACGCATATTTCTTCATGATTATTCCATTTCTGCACTTTCACTGAACAAAATTGTACAAAATGCCACCAAAATTGACTAATTTCACTCAACATTAACACGAAATTCAATAATTATGAAAAAACTTAGACCATCTTTCTCTCGATGGCGCCAAAACTCTTGATAATTTTATAAAGTCTTAAAACCAAATTACGAGTTCGTAGTGCAGTCTGTTAATATATTTAATCGATAAATTCTGTCGATATCTAGATAATTTTATTTTGGTAATAAACTAAACATTTAATCATGTGACATGTTTGGCAGAGATCTGGGTTTGAAAATAGCAATAACCAGCGTTAAATCTGACAGCGTTTAGTTAATCACATATTATTATGATTACATTAATCAGTGGCTACGGGATTAGCAGCGTCGGTTTATTCTGGCTCTAATACCACTATTATGACCAACCGGTAGTTTTAACCGATTTAATCATTTCTTTGGGTAAAATGTGGTAGATAATTTATTGTATAATATGTGATACCGGAGATTAGAATTTGGTGATACTTTAGATATGAGAGATCGCCTCTGTGGTCTAGCGGTTCAGTTGTTGGACTTGACTGCTTAAGGTTCCGGGTTCGAATCCCGGGTCGGGCAACAAAAAGAAAATTGGGGTTTCCAATTTTCTAATAAACGTTGCTCGGGATTGGATATGTGCCTAGTTGGCGATAGGCTTGCCACCTATGTCATTGTGGAACTTAGTGTCTTCGGCTAGTCGTGGGTGCCTTGGTTGTGCCTCTGCTTCCCCCTTCGGGGATATAGGCGTGAAGATACTTTTTTATTTTAGATTTTTTTTATGATATTGGAAGGCAAACAAGCAGACGGATTTCCTGATGTTAAGAAATTCACGCCGCCTAGAGACACCAAAGGTGGTAATGGTGCGTTGCCAACCTGAGGCCGGGATGTTAGGCCTCGAGCAAAAGCAAGTTTACCGGCTACCTTACCCGCCGAACCGGAACACGTCATGACGTTATGGCGGCAGGAATAGGTAAGGCGGTGGTACCAAAGTCGCTGCTAAACTCTACCATCTAGTATTCGATATGAGAATATTACAAATTTGACAAAATTAAATCTAGATATAATACACATATTATAGAAATAAATTACTATTTCCCTTGGTCATCGCATCATGTCTTAAGGGCCAAGGCGATTTTGCTAGTTATTCTTTTGATCATTTTAAAATTCAATACTCATAGTTAAGACATGACAACGTCTCTGGCAGCTCACCTAGTAGTACATTGATAAAAAAATAATTATATACATAATTATCTAGTCATATAATTCTATATATGATCGATAAAACGAATTTGGATAAGTCGATAAATAATTCAACGTGCAATAATGGATCGACATCTCCTCATCCCACCACTATTCTACTACAACCAAGTGCCCTCCAGTGCAGCGCTCTCAAAAGCGACCCTTTTACCTTGTCTTTCTTTTAGCCGACGGCATTTGGTTACCAACCTGTCACAAAGACGTACGTGTACCTTTTGCGAGTGTATCTTACAAACTCACGCCTTTGACGGTGAAACTTGACATTATCGCTTTAATTACATGCACATACATGGCTCGCGTCAAGGATATGAAACGTTAGATCAGCCGTGAGAATATTTTTCATACTCTTACTTTATACTTAATTTAACTGAATTTTAATTTCTATACTATATTAAGTTGTAAAATAAATATCTGTTTTAATAAACTATAATATTTCCCATGTAAAACAAGTCGCCTATGTACTTCAGTATTTAAACCACATGGGGCACACTAAAAATTTTGCACTTCTAGCCAATCCGAACTATTTGAATTTCGAATGTTATATTTATAAAACGTTGCAACCTTCTTAGTAATAAAAAAAATAATTGGCGGGAAACAATTTGTCAATTGTTTTTTTATCACACATCAAAGTTCTGCGTACGCAACCAAAACGTAATTAATTCGAAAATATTTTAGAGCGATGATTTTTTATGATTTTAAAAGTTCTCTTTCTCTGCTGTCCGCTCATCTTCAAAATGGTTTTAAGAGAGAAGCACCTTGTTTAAGCACCGTGAGGCGATGGTTTGCTGAATTTGAGAGAGGTCGAGTTTCTTTTCATGACGAATTTCGTAAAGGGCGGCCTTCAACTGTCGTCAACGAAAATAATGTGGGTACTGTTAAGCAATTAATTGAAGGAAACCCCCGGGTTACCTATGAGACAATTCGAGGACTATTGGACTTGGTATGAGCCAAATTCAGAAAATTTTACACGAAGAATTAAAAGTTCGGAAACTTTGTTGTCGTTGGATCCCTCATGAACTGACAGCGGAGCAGAAGCACGCTCGCGTGGAATAGTGCTCACAGATGCTACTGAAGTACGACCACGGATATTCTAATGCTGTTTATGACATCGTCACAGAAGACGAAACGTGGGATTATTGTTTTGATCCCGAAAAAACAGCAATCCTGAATGGAAATGAGAACAGGGCAACAAAAGTGAGACAGGCGAGAAACGTTGGTAAAAAATGAACGCGTTTTTTTTTCTCAGCTACGGGTCCCAACTGTACAATTCCACTTGAAGATCAAGAGTGTTCATGCTGAGTGGTATCATTTGTTTACCCAGGGTGTTAGAAAAGGTTCGCGAAAGACGACCTAAAAGCCGCATTCTCCCACACCATGATAACGCTTCTTCACACACGGCCAACAAAATAAAGTCATTTTTAGCTTCCGAAAAAGTACATCTCGAAACTCATCCTGCGCATAGCCCCGACCTAGCACCCTGTGATTTCTGTAATTTCTCCAAAATTAAAGATTTGATGAGAGGTCTTACTTTTACCAACTCCGAAGAGGCAGTGATAGCGTTCAATCAGCACGTAGAAAACATGCCTTCAAACCTGTGGTCCTCCTGTTTTAAAAAAATGGTTCGATCGCATTAAACAATGTTAAAATGTAAATGAGATTATTTTAAAAAGCAATAAACATAATCTTTTGGTCATAACATGTCGTTTTTTTGTAAGTTACGCAAAACTTATAGTGTGACCTACGTAGTAGTGAAATGTCCGACGTTAATTTCGACAATTGCTAGTTTATCGAAAATAATACTATTAATTATTTAAACTTTATTGTACACAAATAAAAATTGTGAGTACAGAAGACAAACTTAATGTTATATACATTCTCTACCAGTCAACCTTTAGGCTAACAGAGATCAAATATGTAGACTACCAAATATGTATACAAAGACACAGAATAAAACACATAAATTTGAACTTGATTGATATTACTTTACACTGGCATACTTACAACAACGTACATATAAATAAGATAATTATTATTGAATGAATACCATTTATTTACTTAACATATTCACGCGATGTTGGAAATGAGAAAGCAATTTTTTGGAAAAATAATTTTACCAACGTTGCTCAATGTGGTACAGCTAAACAGCATTACCAATTAAAATATATTAAAATGATTTGTAAGTGTTTAAAAAAATATCTTCACGCCTGTAATCCATGAGATTAGACAGAGGTACAATCAGATCAGACACGACTAGCCGAAGGCACTAAGTCCCACAATGTGATGGGTAATTGCCACCTTATCGCCAATCGGACATATTTCCAATCTCGGACAATTTTATTTTTAAATCAAAAAATCACATTTTCTTTTAGTGACCCGACCCAGGGATTGAACCAAAGCTTCGTCATGACGTCAAGTATAAATTAAAAATAAAAATCCTAAATTTATACGTACAGTTGTCAGCTATAAAAATATCGACATCGAGATGAATCTAACACCAAATATCCTTACAAAGAACGCCTTTGTAGCGAAAAAGTTAACGTTATCGCGTTAAGCACATTTTAAGCTTCGCACTCGCGTTTTGTTCACATGATAGTTTCACAGGGACTATGGAGATCCGTTCTTTTATGGTTCCGTAGTAGAAATTTCACATGCAGATTATTTTTACATGCTATTTGTTTACTTGTGTTACTTTAGATATACATTTTAGGATCAAATCTTTCTTTTTAAAATCAAGCGCTTTGCTGTAACACAATACAGCAATATCATTACATAGTATAAAACAAAGCCGCTTTCCGCTACCTGTCCCTATATACCTTAGCTTAGATCTTTAATACTAACTAATTTTGATGCAATTTTGTTTATTAGAATGATTTAAGAGGAAGGTATGTTCACCTGTGCGAAGCTGGGACGGGTTAATAGCAATTTCAATAACATGTGTCAAAGCAAAAAGACCACCATATTGCTCACACATCCTTATCTATTTCTGCACTCAGTGCTCGCAACTGCCCTTTCCCTTGCTAGAAATTAGCGTAGGCGGTGGACTTGCACATGTCACCTAAGTTCCCGGCTATAAAAAGCGACCTAGCAATAACATTTTTTTTCGCAAGCCTGCTAGTGATTCCGAAATGGTCCAACATAAATTTTATTAACATCCCACGAGTAGTTTTTAACAATGTTGCTTAAAATAGACCAAAATTTTTGCACATTAAGTAGTAGTGTCTTCACGCCCATATCCCCGAAGAGGTAGGCAGAGGTACAACCAAGGCACCCACGACTAGCCGAAGACACTAAGTCCCACAACGTGATAGGTGGCAAGCCTATCGTCAACCGGGCACATTTCCAATCCCGACCAACATTTTTTAATTAGAAAATTGGAAAGATCCATTTTTCTTTTTGTTGGCCGACCCGGGATTCGAACCCGGGACCTCATGCAGTCAAGTCCAACACCCGGACCACTAGACCCCAAAGGCGATAGGTATGACTCAAAAACCGTTATAATCTTATGCTTTTCCGAAAAATAACTATCAAAACCTGTTCGTTATTGGCCTAGTAATCGTAACAAACACAAAAAAAAATCGAATTGAATCGAATATTACTTCCTCATTTTTTAAGTCGGATAAAAAACGTACATTCTATTTCGAGCACATATATTTATTTCACAGTGATCGCGGTCTCCGAGTGCCGTAAATATCATAAACCTTTTCACTTTAAATGTCCATTAAGTGAAATATATCAAGACAGTTAATCGCATGTCCGAGTTAAATACTGTGAAAGTGTAATTAACCTTTAACTTTCGCCAATTATTTGTTTATCGATAAAATAACTTTCCGACAGTTCAGTCACTATTAGCCTAAATGTACCAAACGTTGTTTTATATCTTGAGCCAGCGAACTAGCACATTGCTCTTCTGATGGCAGAACACCACCGTGGCCCATAGATACCATAGACCAGTATTTTCCAAAGCTAGCGATAACATCCCTAAAAGAGGAGCGGTAAGGAGCACAGAAAAAAATGAAGAGAGCTCATGTGACCCCTTAAATCATATGGGTGTTCCGACAATGAATGTTTGTTATTGGTTAATTTTAATTAGCTAAAGTACACTCTTAATATGTCGTATTATTTTTTCTTAATGTCAATTACTTATTATTTTAATAAAATATACCTATTAAATTTAAATATTGTAAAGTTTTTATTACAATTTCTCTCACTGGTCAGAAAAATCATTTTAATATGATTTTTAAATAAACTTATACCAATTATTGTTATTGAGAATTTCAAGGTGAAAACAACCAAACGCAATAAATTACCTAAATAAATCTAAAGTGGGCGTCACCCGAAATTAGTTTGGGAACCTCTGACGTAGACAAATAAAAACCATTATGTTGTAGGCGCGTTGCTGCCCAGTAGCCGTGGTGTGCAAATGAACCGAATACCCGGACGGCAGTACGAGTTAACCCTTAACATTGCAAGATATTAAAAAATGTATCCAGGCAATGACCTTATTTGTCTTAGCGATACTTAAGGAACAAAAAATTATATAGTAGCGAAAAAAAGGAAACAAACTTTCTGAAAATAGGTTTTTCAGGATGTCTTTTAAATCGGACATTACTAAGAACCATACAAATAAATTATCTTTATTGCTGTCATAAAAAACGGACAACGCTGTCACACAACTTAGAAATTGAGAATAAGGAAAAAAATCATTTAATAAAATATAAACAAACCATTTAAGTAATATTTTATTGTAGTATCGTAAAACAAAATATTAGAAATAAAAAAACACAGTATTTTCTTTAACTATTACCTATAACGAAATGCAACGATAATTCTTCATTATTTAACTTATTATCTAAAAAATTAAGATCTAGGTCAATTAATAACTTCTAAAATAAATGAGGTGACTTAAGAGATCTGAATCAAATTTGAGATATTTTGAAGTTATACTTCTTTTGGCGCGATTGGGAAAAATGATGAGAGTGAATTTTTACGATGCGCGCGCACACCGACAAATAAATGTGACAGTCTGAAGTTAGTTGCTATCGACAGAAAAAAGCAACACCCTAAAGTTAGTTGCGAACCTTTTTATTTGGTATTTTTGGATTGTTACGCTAAGGAAGTATAACTTCTTACGTGCGTACATGAGTACACACACTCTTTTTTTTTAATTATCATAATATCACAATAACACTACTTAGTTGAGTGGAATAATATAAAACATTTCTTTTTTTGTGTTAAATGCAGCCTTTGGTTGCATTTAGTGGAAATCATGGCTTTTCCAGTCTTACAGACTTTTTAACGACCTTATGAAGTGAACTTTGGGAAATGGTTGACGCCATCTAGTTGGACTTCTTGTGGAGTTTGAGGTGTTACAGGTTTTGCTATATACACAACAGATGTATCCGATCGAACACAAATTTTTCACAATATTGCAGTATATTAATGTGATAGCAATGTATAGTCGAAAAGGTTTCAGTGGTTTTGATATGTCACCAAATTCATCGCAATTGCGTCTATAACTCAGACACATTATTAAATGCTAACGTCTAACCACACGATAAATTGCTATGCGCATATCGGCCTTATTCAAGCCACCCATTTTATTATTGTAGTGTTTTATTATATGAGGGCAAGAGACTGGTTGTTTTTCTTGACTTTACTTGTCGTACCGCAGACCAGACAGGAGTCCAGTCTGCTATTATCATCTATTGCCACTTCAGTCGTAAAATGTTTTTTGTCTAGCTCGTTAGATCATAATCAGGTTGAGTTATTATATTATGTATAAGACACTTTATACCAAATTTCGGTTTAAATTTGAAATGTTCATTAAATATGTCGACTTATCTGACAAAAAGAGACCTGGCTGAAGAAGTGTCAGATTGTGGCAAGGAAGATGTACCATCTGCTGCTACTAAAGCGTCGTCATTATCATATTTTTCATTATCTGAATCGTTGGAGTCAGATAATGAAAGCATCGCCGTGATCCTTGCGTTTGAGCCAT
>NJDC01003158.1:0-36036 GCA_002245475.1 Calephelis virginiensis
TTCACTAAAATTTTCCAAAAACGATTCGATACTGGTAAGTGTTGATACTTAACGATTCAGAGGTTGGGCGCGGAGTGCGACAGGGCGCGGCGCGTGCCGCTGGCGTCGGGCGGCGGGTTGGGGCTGCACGGCGCGGCGTGCGGGGAGGCGGCGGCGGCGGCGCTGGCGCGGGTGGCGCGGGCCCCGCTCGCCGCCGGCGCCGCGCTGCTGGCCGCGCACGCCGCCGCGCTGCCGCTCGCGCTGGCGCTCTGTCTGAGGGCGCGCCCCGCACACCACTACAAGGGGTAACCATTTCTCATTACTAACCTTTGTATTGAACGACAGGTTTCGTTCGTATTTTGGCAAGTACCCACTGACGCAAGTCGTTTCGTTAACGTTCAATAAGAGCTAATCCATCCTTCCGATTAAATTAATTCATTAAATTTATTGACTAGCGAGACCAAAGTTATTTTGATTAAAGATGGGTGTTTATTAAATTTATTCTAATATTTATTTAAGCATTTACATTAAATCGCAGTGGTATTAGTATCGTTGTGGTGCTTTTAACTACCACACGTAACAAAAGGATGTTATTTGTTTACTGTAGGGGTAGATTCAATTTGTATAATTTGTCCAGATATATTTCATATTTTACTATTAACTTTCTTATACAAAAGGAGGCAAACGAACAAATGGGTCAACTGATGGAAAGTGACATCCGCAACACCAGGAGTATAACAGATGCGTTGCAAACCTTTAAGGAATGAGTACGCACTTTTCTTGAAGGTTCTCTAAGTCATAATCGTTTGGGAATAACGCCCTCGATAACTGATTCCATAAAAGTGTTGTGCGAGGTAAAAAATGTCTTTCGAATCGCACAATTGTAGATCGCCAAAATATCAAGATAATGAGCATGATACTTTAAATACTAACGCGATATACGAAGGTGGAAATCAGCGGCTGGAATCAAACCAAACAACTCCTCAGAACATTCCTCATGATAGATGCGGTAAAAACATTGAGGGATCCAACATTTCTACGCAGAATTCGAGTTGATCTACGTTGAATGCGGTCAATCGGAAGGAGCTGGTACTGTAGAGCCCCTGCCCAGAGTTGAGAAAAATACTCCATATGAGGTCGAATTTGCGATTTGTATAGCTGTAAGCGATGGGTCGGCCTAAAATACTGTCTCGCTTTACTAAGTTTTTATAGAGGCTACTTTAGCCTTCTCCTCCAGATGACCACGAAATTGAACATCACTCAAAATGATGTAACGCCGAGTATACCAATGCGACAAAGGGGGTCTTTTTAGCGGAAAACGAGCAAACTTGTATCTTGCTAGGATTAAATTGCACCAGATTCTGCTGGCCCCAAAACGAAGTTTCAGGCCAAAGATTGTCAACATTAGATTCAAGTTGGTTCCCTCTCGACGACATGTTCCCGAGATATTTTATGTCGGCCAAAGTATAAGGCTTCTCCCAGTCGTCTGCATAGCAATGTGTTACTAATTTGTAACAAGTCATTGATACGCAGAAGAAACAAAGTAGGAAATAGGAATAGAAATCACTCAGCCTTGGGGAGCACCAGCATTGACAGGTTTGGACTCCGAGATCGAGGTCGTTGTCGACGGTCCGCTACGCCTAAGAACTAGTGACCCATTTGCATAATTTCTCAGGAAGACCGAAAGAAGGAAGCTTCAATAGAAGCGACTCGTACGGTGTAGCCATCGACCACACATCCCAATAGTCGCCTATTCTTTATAATTTTGCTTTGAAACAAATAGCTAAGGTGCGGGGAAGCGAAGAACTGCATTCTTATTGGCCCTTGCAATGACAACACGTCATATTTATAAACAGGTTTAGTAAGATTAGGGATCAGACATATTTAATACAAACAATATATTTTATCGATATGCCTTTTATTTTATGAAGTACGACATTTTAACGAATTATATCACATTTTGTTAATGCACCTCACATCGCAGCTATACAACTCAACGTCTCTAGGTTCACACATTTTCGGGGTTGAGAGTAATATCCGTACTTGAATATATTAGGTCCTTACATCTGTAATTGGCGTTCTGTGGGGGAGGAACATAAGTCGAATATTCTTAATGTAATATATTTATTTAATCAAAGTATGAACCATCATTTCCTATGCACATTTGCCATCTCATAGGTAATTCAATTCATTGATCCCTCGATCGAAAACCATTCGAAACAAACAAAATCTTTGGACGTGGTTTGGACTGCCCCATCAAATTGAATTTTTCGAAAAAAATAATAATCTGTTGGAAGTTGAAGTTAGGTTCAGGTGCATGTTTTTTAAATACTCTTCTAATTGCGAAGCCGTCTGTTGTGCAGTATGTGGTCTAGCAATGTCATGAAGCAGCAGTGCCGTAAAGTGTTTAAAACAATCTTCTGCAAAATGTTGAGATTTAATTCACTGTTTGGAATTTGGAATTCGGAAACCAATTCTCTCGTCTGGTTTCTTTAAACCAAATTAGATTTTTTTTATTTTATGATCTTGTGGATACCTGATATGAAAGACATACTTATCAAATTGAATTGTTTTTATTCATTTGAGTAATTCCCGCCTGAACTACAGAATATCGTTGAAATACTGTAAACAAATTAGTTTTAAAATTGTCCCAGCCCTTTGAAAGTTTTATGATATACTGACCCCAACATAGCCTATGTTGGGGTATCGGAACCAGTCTTGAATTTATGTCACCCAGATAAGCACCTAATGCACCTAAATGAGTTTAATAAAATCGGCTCAACTATTTATGAGTTATTCAATGACAAGTAACAGCGCCCTCTACCGCAGAAGTTCAGTTTTCCATCGTGTTGGTGTTGGTTTCAACTAAAATATATCACCTGCCCCTCTGCCAGGCACCTCGTCGGAGGCGAGCACAGGTAAAATAGGGGTGATTATGTATCTCAGTTGTTAACTCAAACTGTAAAAGTGTACATCAAATGACGTCATTTGTGTTTGCTATCTCTATTGTATTTCTGTTGGTCACTGGAGATAGCAAATACAAAACACGTCATTTGACAGCGATTCGATGTACACTCATCCATTTTGAGTTGGTAATTGAGTTACATAATCACCCCCCAAGTAATTGTCAACAAGGTCACTGGTGATACAGTGGTGTGCAGTAACTTCCCTTGGTAGTTATCTACCGCCTTACCCATTCCTGCCGCTATAATGACAGTGTCACATTCCGATTCGGAGGGTAGAGTAGCCAGTAGATTTGCACAATAGGCCTTACATTCCGACCATAGGACAGCAACGTACTTGTAACATCAATGGTGTCTATAGGCCATGATTATCGGTTACCAATAAGAGAGCCATATGCTTTTTCGCTGACTTCTCACATGAAAAAGAGTAACTATCCAGAGGCCAACTCAAAGTACACAGAGTAAGAAGTTTTTTATTGTTTCTGTCACTGCTTTTATCGATAAAATACATAATTAATACCTACATACAATACCGGTACAAGACCGGTATTCTATTAAAAATATAAAAATATCGATAAAATTGATTTGCACATTAGTGCATCACTAGCTGTATGCAAACGAAAGTGATAGCTTGAAAATCACATGTGTAAGAAAGGGATATAAACACGCATCTAACAATGACTGTCCAGTATATGATGAACTCTGATAAACATCAAATAATTCAAAATGTAATTATGAATGTTATTATTTTAATTAACCTACGGAAAGTTGTACCATCTTTTCGGTAATTTAAAGTGTGGCTGTTTTTACCGTACCTACCATTTAATTGAACAAACCGTCATTTTATATGTATTTTTTTATTTTTATACAATAACGCTACAATGTTTACAGGTCACAAACCTGGTCGATACTGTTCATATCTTTTTAAGTAATAAGCTACATTAGAACAATTACACTTATGTGTTGACAGAACCAGGTTGCCTTATATGCGGCGTCTATTGGGATGTGTGGTCGATGGGTGTAGCACACCCGAACAAAGGCTTTCGCTGTGTTCAAACTAACAGCCAATGCTTCTCGCTTGGTTTCAACTGCTTGCGCCCATCGGCGTGTTAAGTAAACTAAAAGATTACCAGCTGAACGACCACGACGAAAACCGTATTGTCGATCATTTTATCAGCTGGTGCTCCTCTAGGTACCTTAAGAGCTTGCAGTTGGTTATGGATTCCATAATTTTGGAAAACAAGGAAGTTACAGCTATGAGCCGGTAATTGGACGTATCCGAGCGAATATTTTTTTTAGGGATCGGGTGCTTGAGGTTTCGTCGGCGTTCTCACAGAAACCCGTTAATCGGAACCGGGATTAAAAGTAGCCTATATGTTAATCCAAGTCACAATCTATCTGTGTTTTAAATTTCAGACAAATCCATTCAGACATTCGAGCGTTATTCGAGCATAACGAACATCCATACTCACTCACCTTTTTTTTAAATATTAGTAGGATAACATTAAAAATTTTGCAATGAATGTAGGTATAACACATACACTCTTACGTTATTTAGATTATAAACAAATTCTAATGTTTAATATTTAGATTGAAATTAATTACTGGCGTACAGAAATAATTACAGATACAATTTACTGCGTACAGATACAATGTAGATTTAATAAGACTGTGGATCTCTCAGATGTAATGAAAGATGCTACTGACTGTAAATTGTTATTGCTATCAGCGCCAAGCGGAACCGGCACATTCTGTTTTAAACACTATTTTGCTGCCGTTGACTGAAATGACAAGAACTGATGAGTATTGTTTATGTGACAGGTAAGGGCCGCTCGCGCTACGCACGGACGCTCGTGTGCTCCGCGCCGGCACGGAGGTACGTGGGACACGCTCGTGTGCTCCGCGCCCGTACGGAGGTTCGTGGGACACACTGGTGTGCTCCGCGCTCCCAAAGCGAACGAACGATCGAAGCCTCTTATTTATTATATTAAAAAAACAATCTTTATTTGTAAATGAAGGCACAGGATAATTTTGTATTATCATATATTTAATGAATTAAACTATCAATTTTGTTTTGTATGGCCGACCATAGCAATTGTAAAACTAGGGATAGGCCCAATTTTTGCGTCAGGTACGAGTAAAAAAAAAGTGTATAAATAGAAACGCACACATCACATTTTAAACTTAATAAAATGGTTCAGTAATCGTAGAAACTGCATGAAAATTTAATATTTTTAAATTATTTATTCAATCTTAAGATAAATTTTCTGCATTGAATATACACAGTTGTAAAGCACCAGCCAAATTTTGAGAAACTTTTCGTGATCGATAACACTTTTGCACTATGAAAAAACTAAAATAATCAAGGTTTAATTTTTATCCGACTTAAAATAAAAGATGCATAAAAACATTATAATATAAAAAAGTATATAATTAGCAGTCGCATACTGCTGTCGGTGGGAACAAATCGCAGGTTGGTGACGTCATGACTCGTACTAGGTACGACATAACGTGACAACATGTGTAGCATTTTTGCTTACTGTTTTAAATTAATGTTTGTAAAAGTAAATATTATAATTTGTCAATAATACTTCAAATATATTACCATTTAAGTCTATGATACCCCCTTATATTAATATTTGGCCGGTCTTTACAAAGATTAAAATTAATGAATAAATTAGAATTTACATTTTTTTGTTGAAACTTTAACTAAGTACTTAAAATAATCAGTATATCAATGATTCCCATTCCCTGTGTCACACTAATGTTATTGTAAATGTATATTCATAAAACCAGATCGAGTGCCGACAAATATATGTATGGTAATGGTGGGAAGTATGAGTTTGTCTACGCAACAAAAGTGCTGCAACCGAAACTTATCCCGTGTGCACTCCGTCACATGACGTTCTATGAACAAGCTCAGGCTGTGTGCCCGCTTATCGTCTGCCATCTGCTCGATTTTTGTTAAAAGTATATGAATATAGATAACATTTTATAAATGATTGGACAATATATTGTAATATATGAAACACGAAACGTGCATATCCTTTCGGTTTTACGTTATATTTTATTTATATATAGTTTAAAATGTTTACGATATGTAAAATGGTCTTACTAAGTTTTAGTGCCTAAGCTGTGACCAAATACTTGAAATATTTATAATGATATAGAATGATGTAATGTAATGACTAATGTGCGGATATGTTGGCGCGTGCCGCACTACTGCCGCGGGTACACTGTACACTGTACATTGTACACCCTGCGCCATGCGGCGACATCAACTTCTAAATTATTTTGCAATTTGTGACATCAAAATATTTTAAGATCTGTACGTTGTATTTTGTATACACGCGGCCTATTTGAAAGGGCAGTTTTGTATATTAAGCGATTTTTATTATTTCTTATAATTGTGCGTAGTATGTTACTCCGTGTAACTAACGCAGTGTCAGTTCTCGGTGGTCATTACAGATATCGAATTTACGAATTGTGTTGGCTGCAAGATCAAGCCATTGAAGGCAAACAAAACATTCACTCTTTCTTTCGATGAACGAGAAAACGAAAGGAAAGGAAGGCATTTAATGTATTTGGGCTAGCGCCGTCGAGACCGCGGAGTATACATACGTTGTTAAAAAACGTTCAATTGTTTTCGCGGTGCCCAAAGCTCTTAAAAAAATGGGCATTGTCTTTCAAACAAAAAAATGTTGTTGGCATTGTTTAGACATTTCTTTCGAAAACAATAACAAATATCTCTGCCGCAGTACCGCGCGGTCAGGCGGCCGGGCTCGCAACAGTCGAGGCAGTGGGATAGTTACGCACTGGCCCCACACTCCCACCGACGTGCTGGTCTGGTATATAGATCATGTTATAAGCTGTTGCCTGCGACCGCTAAAGACGTGGGATTTAGTGTTTTAGTTTTCGCAGGTTATTAATAGTATACGTCCAAACCGGGCTGGTACTCGGGTCCGACTACTTCCGTTTTATAATAATGTATTAATAAGGTGAATCTGATAACCGTAGTCTTTAATTTTCAAAAATTCTCTTGGTCTGACGGCGGCCCTGGCAGGGTATGCGGTCGGAATATTTAGCCTTGCCTGTGAGAGTAAGTGGTGAACGTGGGCCTGGGGGCCCTCGTTATGTATCTCAGTTGCCAACTCAAAATGGAAAAAATGTACATCAAATAGCTGTCAAATGATGCGTTTCATATTTGCTATCTCCAGTGACCGACAGAAATACAATAGAGATAGCAAACACAAATGACGTCATTTGACAGCTATCATTTGTACACTTTTCCATTTTAAATTGGTCACTGAGATACACAATCAGCCCCCCGTTTGATGTGCACCGAGACCGATTGCACACACATTGCTCCTCGTCGTACTCTACTTGTACGAGTATAACTGTAATGACCTTTAGTATCGTAGGAGCGGTTCTCGATAATATAATATAACCCATAGGCTAAATAGATATGTAATCATAACGTGTGTAGCTGTAAGTAAATGTCGTTGTAGTGTTCCATACATGTAGTTATAGTGGTTAGTGCGGCATCGGCCGACCGACGGGTGAGAGAATTGTACCGACCCCACTGCCCTAATGAGTCGGAGAACAATTTTATCATCGTTTTTTATTATACAATGACCTTTATTTCAATAAAGTTTATTTAATTTAATTTATTAAATGACGCCCATGACTTATAATAAGACTGATATTTTGCATTTATTATATTTTGTTGAGTGTTTTGGGCACGCTTCTGCATTGACGTATTTTACTAACTTTTAACCCCTTGGTTGTCGACCGTATATTATCTAAATAAGTATTTTGCACACTCCAATACATTGTTCATCCAGATTTCAATGTGGACCTATTTACTCAATGTCGATAGCAGGTGGCCCTTGCTTCTAACTCGGGTATGATCCGAGGTGACAGTTGGACCGAAGCCACCTTCGCCGAGACCCGTGAAGCGTGCCCATGAACAAGCCGAGCCTGTATCTGAGTACAAATATTTATATACCAGTCGATTTTGTCCCGTCTGTGGACTATGATATTTTGTTACGACTGATTTTTTTTACATTTATAAGATTAATGTTTAGCGAAAGTTGCGCCGGCCGGATGGACGACTGCCCACTTTTGTATGTTTTCATAGAATACAATCACCATTATTATGACGAATTATAATAATAACATTCGCAATGCCAACCAACACATGTGTGAACGGTAAGTTCTAGATATAACTCGCAGTTGTATAATTTACGTGTTTCGTGTTAGTTACTTTAGAAAAAAGTTTTCAAATATTTCATTAATTACTTTAGGTACCTTCACGTTGAAACATATTGTGCAGACTTCTTTCCCAAAAATAGCAATTTTTCATAGAATGATTACAATAACGTTAAGTATTAACGTAAGTAGCGTGTAGAGGGTAGACGTAATATTTATTACGCACGGTTGTGTGTTCCAACTTCCAGACGGCCGGCGGTAGTTTAGATGTGTGTTGTTGTGTGTAGATGTACGTATAACATAAGGAAGCGCACTGCGATACCTGACCGCAGCCCTCACCCCCAACCGCGACATGCAGACTACAGACTACAGACTACTACAGCATCACACAAACGCAACCCATCTTTCACGTAGGGCGTTTGAAAGTTGAGAAAATGGTAGAAGTTCGTCGGCGGCGGTATCGCAGGTCGCGACACCCGGTGCCATGTAGAATACACTACTTTATTATTGAATATACACCAATAAATGTGTTTGAAATGATATGCTGTGTTCATTTACCCGATTTAAGTTCATCGTTTTTTGTTGGGACCTCCAACAAACGACGGCCAACAACAGCCGTCCGCTGCCCGCTTGTGGTAGGTACACTTGCACGGTCGAGACTAGGGACTGACTGCTGGTTCATTAAAGTGCGCGCGTGCGTGAGCGAGTGTGTGTGTGTGTGTGTGTGTGTGTGTGTGTGTGTGTGTGTGTGTATGTGTGAAGTGTGTGTGTGTGTGTGTGTTTGTGCGCGCGTGCTGTGCGTGCTAAGCTAAACGGCGTTTTGTCGTTGACTTCAGAAAAGTTAAAGAAAAACAATAGATGACAAATATCCAATATCCAACAAATAGCTGATGTCTTAAACAAACTAGGCAGATGTCACTATTTTACAAATTTAGATTTAACATCTGGGTTCTTATCTTAAATTGTATTTAACGTAGAAAATTGTCATTGTGAGTTTTCGAGGATGCCAAAGGGTTTAAAGAATTCTTGTGCGAAGTTTGCGAAGTATTCTTACTAGAGTCCCGGTACCTTAAATAATAAAAATAATCTAAAAGCTATCTCTAGGTGCGTTATTGAGGAATTCGAGGAATTCATGCAACCAAAAACAGTACAGCATATTCTACTTGTCATAGCTACTTGTGTTTATTTCGAGTAAAAATTCCCGCAGTTACTGATTGAAAACCAGCACAACGTACGTTCGTCACTGCGGCACACTCGCTATTGTAACATGCTGCCTGCATGCCCTGATCCGAACGCGTAGGTATAGCTTGCGCGTCGTCCTTTTATATTATGAAGTTAGAATACTGTATAGATAATATTACCGCGATATTTCCGTGCTACAATTCTTAAAAACTAAATCACAAAGATTACACATGCTTAGATGTGGCAACACAAATCCTTGATTTCTAAATTAGTCAAATTTTATTCGTAGGTTTAAAAACCTAGATGAGTATCATTAGATTGTTATTATTAATATTAGATTAGTCGTTTCTCTTGTGACTCTTTCAAAAAGAGGTTCTCATTCGGCTTCATGTTTCATTACTTTTATGTTTTTTGTATTTATGATTGTTTAGCGGTTACTCGGCCGGCTTAAACGATGGTTTATTTTCAAGAGATCGTACCTAATGATCTAACAAATGGATTTTGAGCTACGCTTAATTACATTTTTTAATGTGGATTATTAAGTACAATAACTCAAAACTACTAGTGGGATATTGATTAAATTTATGTGAGAAATTTAGGATTATTTGTAACTGTTAGCAACAGTTAAACAATGAGGAAACAAATAATGAAGACACCTTTGACTTTATTCTCTTTTTTTTAAAATATCCCGAAATTAAAATTACTCAAGTAACAAAATAGTTTTTAAGTTTAAGCATTTTGAAAAAAAAACAAGATTCATTGCCAAGACAGAAGAAGTGGATTTGATTAAAGACAAAATAAATGAGGTAAAACACACCTTATTAAATTATCAATTATCTCCAATTAAATATCTTTTACAATGTCGCATCTAAAGTATTTTATTATCTTTGACCAGACGTCAGGCCAGGTCAGGCGGCAATCTTCAAATTAGGGCTGTTGATAAAATATCGATATTATTGTTTAGAAATACCGATATTTATTACAAATATTTTTTTGGCCGATATATCGATAGTTCGATATTGAAATATAGATATCTTGAATATTGAAATATAGACGATATTTTATTTCCATCTAGGGAAAGAATGTAAACTTTCTGGCCATTAAACACACGCGAACGTGCTACATAGGTACAACTGACCATAGGAAAAGCATGGTTTTTCTACTCGCTTTGTCAATGGTCATAAGGAAACTAATCTAAATTGGAAATTGTGGACTTTTGAATTAGATAAGTACCTAAGATCTGAGGGAATTATCGGGTTGCGTGGAGTTATTACATTTTACTATTTTCTATGTTGGTCATGGAACTACTAAAATTATAAACCGTTCAAGTAGTGTGATACGAAGCCTCGTTTCAATCTAAACAATTTCGGGGTGTCTAAATTTCGCATATGCATAAATTTCAATTGAAATTTGTGTGAGGGTACACCTGCCAGCTATATTTCAAGGTTATCAAATGTACTAAAATTTTGGATTAATAGGTAGTTGACATTTCACTCCAGTATTTTTAGAAATGGCTGTTTAATATTTGATTTCTTCTTGTTAATAATCGTAGCACTCAAACAACTAACTCATAAAACTACGAGTATTTTCAAAAACTCTTACAAAGAAATATGGTACGCATAATTATTTAAAAACTGAATTATAAACTTTGTAAATTATTTTTGAGCTGACTTGTGGCTGTTTTTTTAAAATAAAGCCGATAAAAAAAATTGAAAAAATATCGATATATCGAAATATCGATATTTCATTTCGATATATTAAACACCGATATTGATATTTTTAAAAAATATCGATATATCGAAAATTCGATATTTAATAAAATATCAACAGTCCTACTTCAAATGGCGCATGCGCAGTACGTCTCGCTCAGTCCACGTGCCGTGTCAAGTGCCACCTTACCTTATAAGGCGTTTATGGTTTTCTTTGCAACAGCTGACGGAGAATTTAAGTTTGAATACGCTGTTTTAATACATTACTGTTTTTAGTAAAAACTGACTATTCATGAGATTTTTAACAAAAATCGCGTTGAATTAGGTAGTATTAATGAAATATTAGCGAAATCAATAAAAAACATCCAAAAAAAACATTAAAAAAATCATGAAATTTCCGGCACAAAATTCCAACTGCATATACATGTCAATCATGTACAGAACCCATGATTTCGTTTTTCGGTGAGCTGTCAAAAACAAGGTGTATATGCCATCACCAATCTTTACAAAGGACAAACACACTTATATGGGTTAACATAATTTTTTTATAATTTGATTTTGTTAGTTAGATTTTATATATCCACATAACAATTCAAAATATTGCGATTACTTGAGAGTAGTAAACATTTTTTTATTTAGGAAATTTTTATTTATTTAGGAAAATCACTTGGAAGGAGCATTTGTACAAAATGCCTTAAATTTAAAAAATGATACTTAGTTTAGATCTAGAATAGAAATTATTATTTGAAATAGCTTGTAAACAACTAAGTGAGTCAGAAAATATTATTGGCTTATTAAGCTCGTGGGATTCAATGTACTTAATAGCTTCAAGTATAGCTAGGCTTTCCGCTGTATAAACAGAAGAAATAGAAGGGCATTTATAGGATAAAGCAACGCGAAATTTAGGTATCCAGACAGCTGCTCCAACCATGTCAGTAGGGTTTTTTTTAGAGGCGTCGGTATAAACCAGAAGCCAATCTGGGTACTTATTATTAACAAAATCGTTAAATAAGCTGTTTGCATTTAAAGATTCCTTATGAATGCCAATATTTAAGTGTATGTTTGGTTGTAATGTAATGTGGTGTAATGTGGATGGATGTAGGTACCCGGGGAGACCAAGGCTGACATTTCACGATCAGATCAATCGGATATTATCCGAGGGTGACGTCAGAGTCTCCGAAACCGGCGTGTTTGTATGAAAAGGGTTATGAATGTGAAGGAAGCAAGACAGGTTTGTCAGGATCGTGAGGTCTGGCACTCGATACTCTCTGCCTACCCGTAAGGGACTTGGCGTGAAGATATGTATGTATGTATGTATGTATGTATGTATGTATGTATGTATGTATGTATGTTTGGTTGATATAGGAGTGAATTGAACTTTGTGTCAAATAATGGTAATTTGGAAGCTTGACATAAGGGTTGGGGAATCTGTGACAATTTTCTGAAACTATTTATAAAGCGAGGAGGTTGTTTGTGAGACCAGTAGGCAGACGACTCAATGAGAGAGGATAGTGCTGATAGTTTTTGCAAAAGCGGATGGGAAGACAATTGGGAAATTCTATAAATAAATCTATCTGCTAGGAACTGCCTTCGTAAATTGAGAGGAGGATCACCGCACTCCACCTGGAGGGTATTAGTGGGTGTAGACTTCATAGCATTCTCGTTTATGATTCACAAACATTTATATTGAATTTTGTCCAGTTTCGATAGAGGAGTTTTGTTGCATGGTTCAATTAAAAAGCAACCATAGTCTAAAATGCTACGAATAATAGCATTGTAGACTAGTTTCAGTCCGTACGGGTGAGCGCCTTACCAAACCCCCGCAAGGGATCGGAGTAAGTTGATGCTCCTCTCACATTTATCAATAGAGTAGTTCAAATGCTGTAAACCAGACATTTTTGAGTCAAATATCATGCCCAGGAATTTTGCTTTGGTTTGGACCTCAACGAGTTGATTGTCTATTAGAATGCTAATTGGAGGGATTGATCTTTTTCTAGAAAAAACGACAACTTTACTTTTAACAGGAGATATATGTAATCCATGAGAGTAGTCCTGAAGATAACTTATATCAGTATTAAGTTTGGCGGAGACATTAGCTAGAGATTTGTCAGAAGCATATAGACATATGTCATCAGCATATTGGAGAATAGAACAGAAACTGGTAGCAACTGTATCTAAATTATGATAGTATATAGGTATTGTATAATAACAGAGGACTGCGCACAGATCCCTGTGGGAGGCCTTTGTATATCAGACGGGCAGTAGAGGTAGTTCTTTGGTAGCGGACTCTAATTGAACGTTCCATGTATAGATTGCATATGAAGTGAACCAACTTCGGGGGAATACTCAGATGGAGCATCTTTTGCCTGAGTAACGGAAGTAGGATGTTGTCATATGTTGACGTAACATCTAAAATAACCGCAGCTAGGGATAGCCGAATTTTCAACAGTTTTTCAAAAATATTTTCACAACCGCTCGTCCGATTTTCAAAAAGTTTGTATCCCCGTGTTCGTCTTGACGAGCCCGACCCGTATACTCGTATATTGACGCAAATATGCAGATGCTAAAAGCAGAGCTAATTAAATTAGTTAAAGAAAATAAAACGGCAAATGTGCGATACGAAATCGATGAACTGGCTCTGGAGTACGGTCATCGCGTTCTAAGAATCCCAGCGTATCATTGCCAATATAACGCGATTGAGCTTATCTGGACTCAAATAAATGGTTACGCCGCCCGCCACAATTATACTTCCCCGCCGTTCAGCACGAAAAAGATGATGACCCTATTAAAAGAAACAATCTTTCAATTAATGCTAAGAAAACAAAAAATATGGAATTTAAAACAAAAAATTCAAAAGATATGCCACTTTCTATTAAACTTCACCGTGAACCTATAGAAAAAGTTAGCTATTATAAGTTTTTAGGTATTATTATAGACAATCAATTGAATTGGAAACCTCATGCTGACATGGTCTGCAAAAAGATTAACAAGTTTGAGTTTGCTTTAAAAAAATTAGCCAAATAGTATCAATCGAAGCAGCTTTAAATGCATACTACGGATATGTCTCATCTGTGTTAAGCTATGGTTTAATTATTTGGGGAAACTCTACTCATTCTCATAGAGTATTCATTGCCCAAAAAAAGTGTGTTCATGCTATAGCTAAAAAAAGCTTTATTTGTAGCTATAGCTGTTTATATATTAAACAAATGTGCTTATTTGTCAAGAAATATATGTGTTATTTTACTACTTTTGAGGAATTGCATGGCTGCAGTAGCAAGCTGGTTCTGCCTAGTAGTCGATTAGCTCTTTATCAAAATAATGTATATTGTATGGCAATTAAAATATACAACAAACTGTCAAAAAGCATTACTAATCTGAATTATACACACTTTAGAAATCAGCTTCATCAGTGGTTCACAAGAACAATTTTATTCTGTTAAAGACTATTAATTAAATTATAAAGCCAAAGAAAAATGTTAGATTTTAGTATGGTTACAAAATAAATAATTTACAACAACACTTTCTGTTGCTGAAATAAATGTAACTTAAACAACACATATTAATTGTTGTAGACATAGGTATAATTAGTAATTTTTTTTTTATAATGATGTTACCTGACTTTATTTTTGACATTTGCAAAGTCTCATGTTTCTCAATTTTATTTTAAAGTAGTTTTTAATTGTTAATGACATTATTACCTATATGCATTTAACCCACAATTTCAGATATTAATTTTAAATTTATTTTATGTTTTGAATAAAAGAAAATAAGTATTTGACATGTAATTTGTTATAAGAAAAAGGATTATTTTTTAACTAAGTATTGTTTAATAATATCGCTACAATTTTTAATATTAATTGCTTAGGTAAAATTTAAATTTGTAAATTAAAGCTAATTTTTCAAAACAAATTTGCATGCCAAAATGGTGAAATAGGCCTGTATCTACTTTTACTACATCAAAACAACTCAATTTGTAACCCTATTTTGCAAATAAATGATTTGAATTAGAATTTGAATTTGAAAAGAAGCCTGCGGGAAAGTCACAAGAGATGACTGGGTCAAGGTTGTTGAGAAGACTAAAAATCTGATTGTGGAACATTTTGACCGAGATATCAGGATTGATTCTATTTTTGATAATAATATAATTATTCATGTTGGCGAAGATGATGATGAAGACACCACCTCCTCAAGCGAATCGGAGTCTGATCAATATTCTGTACGCTCATTCAATTCAATGTACTTGTAATAGAAATGCTGATTGTAACAAATAATAAATAAAACAATTTTATTATAAGTATTAATATTACCCTTTTTTGGTTTCCATTTAAATAACGAAAATATAAATTTTAAATGATTCCGCCAATTTAAAACGAAAATAATCTTGAAAATAACGCGGCGGTTCATTTTGGAGGAATGGTAACGAACTCAGTGTTATGTTGTGCCCATCACTAGTCGTGACTAACGGATAGGTGTCAGGAACGCATTCTTTGAACGGCCGAAATATAGCAGAGTTTCGTAGCGATTCACCCGGATTGGTACCACCGCCTTACCTATACCTGCCGCCATAACGTCATGACGTGTTCCGGTGTGGAGGGTAAGGTAGCCGGTAAACTTACTTTTGCTCGAAGCCAAACATCTCGGCGTCAGGTTGGCAACGCGCCATTACCACCCTTGGTGTCTCTAGGCTGCGTGAATTTCTTATCATCAGGAAATCCGTCTGCTTATTTGCCTTCCAATATCATAAAAAATTGTACACTGAACATATTCTCTGCTTCAAGCACGTACGATTCGTCATTGACGTAAGGCCAGACAGAATTAGATTAGATTAGTTAGCGGTTAGATTTTCTCTTAGTTCTACATCGTACTTTGTCACATACTCTTTTTTTGATAACTTTGATCTGGTTGCAGGTATTTTATTTACGTCTTCCTTTTTCGCAAACTTTGTCTTGAATCCACTTGCAGGTATTATATTTAGATTTCCTTCATCATTTTTCGATTCTATCTTAATTTCAATTGTAATTGTATTGTCATGTGTCGTAAATTGTAATGATATTTTTTATCGCCTCTGTGGTCTAGCGGTTCAGGTGATGGACTTGAATGCACGAGGCCTCGGGTTCGATTCCCGGGTAGGGAAACAAAAACAAAATTGGGTTTTTCCAATTTTCTAATAAAAAAACGTTGCTAGGGATTGGATATGTGCCCAGTTGGCGATAGGCTTGCCACCTATCACATTGTGGGACTTAGTGTCTTCGGCTAGTCGCGGGTGCCCTGGTTGTACCTCTGCCTACCTCTTAGGGGATATGGGCGTGAAGATACTTTTTTTTGAAATATTGACAACTGGGGGCATAATCTCATCCTTAAGAGTTATATTTTCTCTATTTTCCCATTTCTTTTCTTAATGTAGCAAATTTGTTGTTGTTTTTAAACATGCTGATAGTATAGGTATCTTCTTTTGCATTTAATCTAATTGGCGTTGATTTTATTTTAGTAACGACAAGTATTTTTTAAAATAAAGTAGCCAAGTATTTTTTTCTAAATAATCGGTTTTCTCTTAAATAATCTAAAAGAGCTTGGTCTTTGTTATAATTGGATGGTAATTTGACATCTGCTTATCGTTTTATCACCTCTTATACTTTAATGGGAATATCTCAATGCTTTTGAAAGCACTTTAAGTGTTCGACGTTTTTTCGGGGAAATGCGACTGGTTAAATGTAACATCTCCGTGTTTGTTTTATACCGTAAGAGAATATTTCACCAAAGCTTTCTTAGGCTGAGGCTTAATTTTAAAAAAGTCTAGTCACAATTCTTGTAACATATATTTTAAGTAACCCTTTCCTCACTAATCTACCGCATTCCCTATGAATTTTGAAAATAGCCTTCCTTAGTAGACACTTGACGCGATGTCGTAAAAGGAATACGTGTATGAAGTTTTTCAGTTTCTAGTCCTAAGGCTTTGTCCTCTGCGTCTGTATAAAACGTTCATGTGCAATCGCATCTTCTTATCGGTAGAATTTTCGAAAACGATGAAATATGTTACTAATTATTTTTACAGTAGGTAAGTTCTCAATTTTTACTTTTGTTTTTCTCCTTACTGTTATTATTAATATTTTAATATTATGTTATAGTTTTTTTGTATGTTTAATCTCTTTACCTACTGAACCTTTGCTTATATAATCTCTTTAGACAAAAAGGTTGTCTGGTAGAGATCGCTTTGTTTGGCTATAAGACCGCCTTTTGTGTACTGTAAACTATAATAATATGCTCTTGTTAATACTAAATTGTACCATTTTGTAATAAGTTTATTTGTGCACAATAAAGAGTTAATTCATTCATTCAATTCATAAGAAATTTCATGCAAATATGTCTACTAAAAAGTTTTATGGAAAATGTTATCCTCTCTTTCACTCTCATATCGCAAGACGTATTATATGCCCAAGTGATTTTTACTTGAAACTTTCATGTCTTGTTTAAGCCTCTTCGAGATTCAATTTTAGAATAAGCTGAATTATGCATTTAATTATTTTTACAGCAATCGATTTATGAAACATTTCAGGCAAATATGTTTAAGTAATAAATAGTTTCATCAAAACTTTTATCCACTCTTTCACCCTCTGAGGTTGAATTTTGAAAAATCCTTCCTACTGGATGCCTACGTCATAAAAAACATGTGTCTGAAGTTTTAGATTTCTAGTCCATAAATTTGGCCTGTACGATTTAGTATGTAATTTTCATCCCCTTTTTCACATTTTTAGGGATTGAATTTTCTAAAAAGCAATTAAATATTTGTTCCATATTTAATTCATACGAAGTTTTTTATCCCTTATTTTACCCTCCTAAGGGGTTGCATTTTAGAAAATCCTTTCTTAGTGGATGCCAACGTCATAAGCGAAATACGTATGCGAAATTTTAAGTTTCTATCCTTAAATGTTTCGCCTGTGTGTTACTAATACATTGGTCGATTAGCTTTGCCTTTTATATGCACAGAAGATGTATGCGGTACCTATTTGGTAGTACTACTACAAGAGTTTATTATGTTTAGATTTAACAGAAGCTTAAAATTTAATTACTCCGTCGATGACACAGAAAACAAGCGCCCAGTTTGATCGAGTTGCGACCCAGATATTGCACTGAAACTTTACAAGTATACAAATAGAGGTTTGAGCGACGACAGGTTACGGGGGTGTGCTCTCGTAGAGTCGGCGTAGCGCTGCGCGGCGAGGGCGGGCGAGGGCGGGCGACGGCGGGCGACGGCGGCGGCGGCGGGCGGCGACAGGTCCCGGCGGCAGTGCCTTACCCGCCGGCGGCCCGCCCGCACGCGCCGCCCGCTGAGCGGACCCGACACCTGCCACGCACAGCAGGCCCCATCTACAGACACATCGCCCTCCAGGATGCACGGGCCTCGCCCCGTCAACAAAACCCTGACCTTCATCAACATTGTTTTCGCGGTAAGTCTCATTTTAGGGTTACCTCCTGTAACAACTTTAATGACAGTTACTTTACTCTTTGGGTAACAAAAATGTAAATACGATCCGGAGGAGTCCTATCAATGTATTCGAATACAAATTCAAAATGTTTTTTGAACAAATTCAAAATAATTAATATAGTCATGTAGACTAATAGTTTGATGGTTATTACAATGACGTGCAATATTAAATACATAAACCACACTGTTTGTCCGTGATGGACTCCTAAACCACTTACTTAACTAATTTTAATCAAATTTAAGTACCGTGTGCGACTTTATCTAACTTGAGAGATTACATCTCAATATATCGTGGGCGTAGCAGCGGGTAACATTTAGTCTTTTATGATAATTTCATTTAAGGTTTTATTATTATTTTGCATCTTCTGGTGTTATTAATTAGTCTATATATTTAAAAATTATTCCCCATTTCATCAGCTATTCATCGCATTACGTCTAAACGGAAGGAACAATTCTGCTTATCGTTTTTTGTTGTGTTATTTATTGACAGGAGAAGGTTCATATGAAGAGAAAAACCGGAAAATTGCAGAGAAAATAGGAAAAGCAATATTGTATTTTTTTGATACAGGCTATCACTACTCAGTAGCTATTAATGTGAAGCGATACGAAGTTCACCGGGTCGGTTAGTGTTTATATAGTTATATTTATGAATAGCTGATTGTTTGTACTCGTTAAACTTCACTTTTGCATAATAAATTTTGCATAATAATTGCAAATTGCATAGTATTTGTATATGCATGACATTGCCACTAGCTTATCTGTTCAATATCCAAAACCGGAAATATAGCTGCCATTTATAAAATGTCTTTCCGCTGTCAGTGATAACGCGCTGCTGATGCTACAGGTTTGTGTGGTTGAGAAATCCTATTAATATCATAAATGCGAAAGTTTGTAAGTATGGATGTATGGATGTTTGTTACTCTTTCACGCTCGAATGGCTGAACGGATTTGTCTGAAATTTGAAAGACAGATAGATTGTGACCTGGTTAACATATAGGCTATTTTTAATTCCGATCGCACACCGGGTTTCTGTGAAAACGCGGGCGAAGCCGCAGGTAGCAGCTAGTTATAATATAAAGTAGCTACGGACTCGAAAGGAACAAAAACAATATTGAACTACAATTTAACCGATCAAGCAGTTTGACTTGTACCTGCCTCCAATTGTAAATATGATTGATTTTTTAAAGTCGGTAAAAAGGGAGAAGTAATAAAAACATGTAGTTGTCAGGTGTCAATACGGCAGCGTGATGTAAAGTCCGTTTTTTGATCTCAGAAACTGAATTAAGAGATCTAAATGTCATGCTCACGAATAATGATACTTGTGTTTTTAGGGTTCAATAGCCAAACACCGAAAGACGAGAGAATTATAGATTCTTCATGTCTGACTGTCTTTTCTTGCATATGTCACAGCCACTTTTTCCGAAACTATAAGAACTATACTTTTGAAACTTGGTAAGAACCGCATTAAGATTTTTGCACTGGAATAGAAAAATAATAATAAAGAAGGATGACCAAATTGTACCTGAAGACGAAAATACCTTTATTTTTTATGGTCTCGAAAAGCACAAGAAATATCCCTCTAAATAGCTACAAAAAATCCTTTTTTGTGTTTTCATAGCTCTTGACGATTAATTTTGAGTATGAAATACTTGGTCATCAAAGACAATAATTATTAGTTATTCACGTTTTCTAGTTTTCAACTGTAATGCAGTTCAATTAATATGTACACGTTAAATTACTTTATACGTGTGATATTATGTTGTCAAAACTGCACGTGCAAGTTAAGATAAATACAGAATTTCATTGAATTATCGCTCAAAATCTGTCTTGGAAGAGGACCAGCCGCAGTCACGTAAAAGGTAGTTGTGGAATTTAACCTTAAAAGTGTTATTGACGTTATTATAAATAATCGTGACTAAATAGTATATTTATGGGTTATACCATGTTACATAGGTATGATTTTTAAACAGGATAGTGTTTACTACATAAAAACAAACCAATCTAAGTATAGTTATTATACATTTTTTTCCTCAAATGAATAGTGTGTGCGAGAGACACTTCCAAAACGGTAAAATCTGTCCCCCGTAACTTCTAAAATAAGAGAAAGATAAAACTAAAAAATAAACGATGTACATTACCATGTAAACTTCGGAAAATTGTTTTGAACAAGATTTAGTAAGTACTTAGTTTTTTTGAAGTGATACTTCTTTATCGGGGTTGGGAAAAAATTTAGTGTAAGATTTTTTCGTTACGCGTCACATTTTTCCGTTACGCGCCATCTTTGATTATATATTTCGTTTCATAAATTCCACACTTGAGCATGATTTTAATATTTATTTGAGGTTAACCTCACTTTTTGATTGTAAGTAAATGTATATAAATCTGTTAAAATCAGTAAGTATTAATAAATACAATATTAATAATTACAGTCATAAATCTAGTAAACATTATTAATTCTAAAAACAGTAAAAAATATAAATTAAATAATAATTTAAAAATAAAACAAAACACGATTAGAAAATAAAAATATGTATACGTACATTTTTTTAATTATTCGTTTTTAATGATTTATTTAGTTTATTTTTAATTCTATAAAATCGTTGCATGTCTACAAGATTAACTGTCATCATATAATTGTAAAAAAGGTAATTCCTATTAGCTATTTATTCATTACTTGTGTAATTGTTTAAGTCATTACATATCTGCATTGAATTATTTTTATCAAGTTATGAAATTAATATGAATATTAAAGTTAGTTAAATAATTTTTGTAAACTACTTAACTAATTTTTAGAGTAAATAATGGCAGATTTCGAAAATAGTAGAAAAATGATATGTCGTAAAGAAGTTTCACTTCTTACCTGTGTACGCTGGTACACACACGTTTTTTTTAATAGGTACTGTAACACCAACACTTAAAAATTAAAATTAATCCTCACTGCCAAGAGATGGCGCTGTGTAAGCATAAACCTTTTGTCTGTCTTTTGAAGTTGCAATGCGTTTCTGTGTTTATTTGCTTGCTCGCTTCCTGGCATACTTATTACCTAGGATGGAATTCTCGAACTTGTGTTGGATTACGAAATAGGTTCTAGGGTTTGCCTTATCTCGTCGAAGGGACTAGGACCGTCTGATTTTGTTCATTGAATAGTTGAAATCGTCGACTAGTTAATGTGTTGATCAAGTGGTATATGTAGACGTTAATACACTTCCATAATATACAGTACACTACATACCTTAGACTCGACGGTGTCTCCTGTCATAGATTATTTTACAGTCAGAATTTGTAAAGAATGAAGATGCATGTATGCATGGTTTTATGAATTGATATATGAAAAGATTGATAAAAAAAATGTTCCTCAACGAATTTTGATCGAACTCTTCAGTATTATATCTCACACATTAGATTGGTAGGTATATAGGCTAAAATACAAACTATAAATATGCTAGTTATTTAGATAATTTACACTATCTGCTTATTAGATATAATGAAAAAAGCCTGTCTGTCGTTTGTCCGACATACGTCATCAACCTTATTAAGGGCTGTTGACATACGAGATTTATAGATACTTAAATGTTTTTTTTTTATATACTGGGAATAGTCTAGTAATATTAAGTATCTAATCTAATAATAAATAAAACAACTGGTAATAGACTGTTATATTATCCGCGACTTAGTCAGCGTAAAATAGTTACTTTGGATAGCATTGTCGGGACGCTAATTCTGCAATAAATATAGAAAAAAATATTTTATTTATAAAGGAACTCATTTGAAGACATTTTTATAAACGTTTTATTCTCGGGTCTTTAGCTATATGCATTTTAATCAAGCGCAAAACGGTACTTCAAAGTGTAATGCAACATCACACATCACTTCCTCACTCGGAAACTGGCTCATTTTTTACATCACATCACATACCTCTATTGGTAGTATAATATGTAATACGACCAGAAACGACGCTACTGTATCAAACAGCCTTGTACCAAACATTGTGCCGATAGTGTGACATATGTAATGTTACGTCATGTTTCCGAGTTATATAACTATTGGAATATTCCATGCATCACCTACCCATGTCTAATATACATGTCGAATTTCATCCAAATCGGGTCAGGGGTTTAAGCATAAAAAATTGAGAGTTAGACATACTCTCGCATTTATAATATTACTATGGAAGTGTGGACGAATATAAGAAATACTTGTACCCTAGGATTGTTTTCACGATAGCCAATTAATGCGAAAAAAACTTCCGCGACTTTCAAACTTGAAGTATCTCCGCAAGGGATGCGGTGGTGGTGAGATACGAGTATACTGTGCGTGTTTTGTAAACAAATCAAGATTTTCAATACAAAGTTAATTTCCGCATCGCCGCACTCCGCGGCTTTGAGCGGCGCAGTGTGATATAGCCGGTTCCTATAATGAACGAATCGTAATCCAAAAGTTTAACTCTTCGTAGTTTGCCTAAATGTAATGAAGTGTTATTCATTTTTATTTAAAAACTTTAGAGGTTAACTACCAAAAATGTGCAACTGTAGTTCGATATTTTACTATTGATACAAATAGTTGTTGTTATAGGCACAATGCGTAATTAAAACGACTCGTTCCTTGACTATAGGCGGATGAAAGGAAAACGACATTATAATAGAACTAGTTAAACCACCCCTAAGAAGGCGAAGACAGTTTTGTTGACTAACAAAGTTATGGCTTCAGTTTTTGGGATGCGAGAGGGGTTAAAAGAACGCACTGATATAATGCACCTCTCTGTTGAACGAACTATTGAACTGGCTTGTATAGAACTAAAACAAGTCATTGTAGTTAGTATTTATAGACCCCCGTCACCAAATTTCGATTTATTTGAAAAAAAATATGGATAATGTATTGCATAAAATATGTACTGTGGCAAATCTATTGTTATTTGTGGAGATTTTATAAACTTATTCATAAACGTTGTTTTACTTTTAATCACCAATTTAAATAATGTTTAAAAAAAGTTTATTCATAAACGCTATTTAGAGTTAATCATTTGTTTAAAATACTCTTAAACAGCTGTCATTTTAAACATGATTAGATCTCAATGAGAATGTTCAATGAAAGTTGATTTCAACGATATGTAATCAGCAGTTTCTGGGTTATAGCACATTTTCATAGAAATTACGAGGGGCCTTCAAATCTTGTACATACTAAATCTATGTTTTAAACAACCTCGGACCCTTGCTTAAAACCTTAATTAACAAAATGACTGACTAAATTTCAAACAGCTGATTTTATGTGCAATGACAAAATGCAACAAATAGCCGTTTAATATGGCTTATTTGTGTATTCTTATGAATTTTCTATAATACACGCATTGAAATATTTTGATTTCATTGAAGTTTGGACAAATTTGGACGGGATATGTTGGATTTTGGAACAATATAGGACTATAATAATATGTTTTATTATGGAAATGGCCAATGACTCCTATGAAGAAACGAATAGTTTTCCAGAGCATTACTTATGATATTGGAAGCAAAAAAGTAGACAGATTTTTTTGATGGTGAGAATTTCACGACACCAAAGGTGGTAATGGTGAGTTTCCTGGGATGGGCTAGCTCCCAGCCCCATCCCAGAGGCTGGGATGTTAAGCCCCGAGCAAAAGTAAGTTTACCGGCTACTTCAATTGGGAACAATTCAACAGCAAGCGCTGACGTTATGGCGGCAGGAATAGGTAAGGCGGTGGTACCAATCCGGGTGAGACGCTGCAAAACTCTACCACCTAGTCAGATGTCACGGTGCTAGTGACGGTAAGCCTATGCTCGCTTTTTACGCGTTGTCTAACAGAAAGGTAGATGGTCTATTCTACAAAGGAACTCGAACCAGCACGGGGAAAAGATTACAGAAACAACACCATTTTATATTTAGCATTATTTAGTAACATAATGTAGATGCATTGAAAAACATTATTTTTGAAATGCAGTGTATCAGTTCAAACGTTTTGTGACTATGTTGTATCAACTTTTATTCACTCTAATAAATTTAATTTTATTGTAGTACAATACAGTAGTAGTACTGAACTTTAACATCACATTTATTAAAAAAAACGCCAACAAGTTACATAGCCCAGCCAGTGCCCAGAACATTAGCAGGTAGATAATTATAGACAAGGAATATAAATACTCTTTAGCAAGAGGTTTTTTTTTATTTATAATGGCAAAGTGTGGAACTTTTGCCAATGATAATGTTAACAGACCGAGAAACCTTTTTTCATTACAATCCTACCAACGAAATAATTTTGAGTATTCTGAAGAGTTTGTAGACATTAATAAAAATTTAACAAAATAGTAAGTATTAATAATAAATAAATACGGTAAGATAGTTATATACAGTTGTATAGCACATGTAAACAATTTAAATGTTAACATTATTATCAATAATAAAATTTACAAGAATTTTATAAATTTGTAAACTGTTATTGTATAAAATACTGGGCATGGATACTGGTAGTGGAATTTCGGATTTTATTAGTGATTCAATAAGGAGTGAGCTTTTCAATCTTACACATGAGAAGAAAACGTGATTATCATCTGCGACACTTTCTCCACATGTACAACTCGAATTATTTACTATTTTTAGTTTGGCTAAATGATATGGATTACAAGAATGACCAAGCCTTAACCTAGCCTAAACCTTAACTGCTCTTATCCCATAACTCTTGCCAAGAATCAGTTAGTGAAAGCTTAGCTAATGATTTCAAGTCTGGATTATAAATATTATATGGAAAAACATCGCCATTATAAATAGCATTTTTCGCTAGTTCATCGGCTTTACAGTTACAATATATGCCACGATGACCTGGAATCCAGTGTAAAAGTACGTCATAGTGACCGTTACGGTAATTGCCTAGTAGTTTCCTAATTTCATACACTAGAGGATGCTGTCCTGTTTTGAAGGGATTGGAAGTAATTGCTTGTAAGGTGCTTAAAGAATCTGTGAATATTATTACTTTTTTGAGCCGCATTAATAATATGTATCCTAATGCTTTACATATGCCTAAGCATTCACCAGAAAAAACAGATGATTCTGAAGTAAGTTAAACTTTTTGTGTGATTTTGTACTGGGCATGATAAATTCCCACACCAACTCGACTATTAGCCTGCTTTGAAGCATCGCTAAAAAATCAAATGATAGTCTGGAAATTTTTCACGGACAATGAAATAAAAAGAGGCGTTAGCATGATGGTCGTTTCTACGGATGTCTAAGTCGAAATGAACTTGTGTTTTGCTAATTAGATCTTCGTATTCACATGTAAAAATAGGTAAAACTGCTGATTGATGAACTGGTGCTGAAAGTGATAAATATTTCCTATAGCTAACTACAAGACATGGGATAGCTTTGTGCGACCAATATGGAGTTAAATCGATTAACTGAGATAGTAGTTGTTTTTTAATTAAAGGGTGGTCTGAAAATTGTAAACAACGAAAAAAGTATTGGTCTGATAAAAATTGTCGTCTTAAATATAAAGGTGGGTCACAGCACTCGACTTGTAATGCATTCACAGGGATTGATTTCATGGCTCCACATATAATTCTTAAACATTACGTCAAGTTTTTTGAGGCTTGTTTTATTAAAAGGTTCTAGTGTGATAGTGCCATACTCTATAACACTCCTAATTATTGCATTATATATTAGTTTAAGATAAAAATGGTGAGCACCCCACCAAATGCCTGCCAAGCATCTGAGGATATTAATTAATTTTTCACACTTACTAACAATATACTTACAATGTGGAACTCCTCAAAATTTTTAATCAAATATTACTCCGAAGAATTTTGTAGAATCTTTTTGTGGTATAGGTTTATAATCAATATGTAAATTAATATTTGGTGGACATTGAAGTCTTGAAAATAGAACCACAGTACTTTTAGAAGGAGATACCTGAAGTCCATTGTTGTCTAGCCATTCTTGTAATTTAGTAAGTGTGTTGTTCATCTCTAAACTGGCTTTGTCTATATTTTGGTCAATGATGTACAGTAGCAAATCATCTGCATAATGTAAGCTTTTTATATTATTATTAAAGCAACGATCTATATCGTATGTATAAATATTAAATAATAATGGACTTAAAACAGATCCTTGTGGGAGGCCTTTGGACAATAATCGGGTGTGTTTCTCATTGCCCATTGATATATTAATTGATCTGTCAGAAAGTATATTCAAAATGATTTTTATGAGTTTTGGGGAATATTTAAACGTTTTTACTTTTCTTCTAAAACTGGAAGCAAAACATTATCATAAGCAGAAGTCAAATCGAGAAAAACTGAGATAATCGATTTATTTAATGTAAAGGCCAATCTAATGTCGGTACTAAGAAGACTTATGTTATTTGTAGTCCTTTTACATTTTCTAAACCCATATTGATTGTTAGATAACAATGAATTACTTTCTCAATACCACTCCAAACGGTGTTTTATAAGATGTTCTATAATTTTTAATAACACTGATGATAATGCAATGGGGCGATAGGATGATGGTTCTGAAGGGTTTTTATTCTGTTTTAATATGGGGATTATTATTTGAGATTTCCACGATGGTAAAATTTCACCTGAATCAACTATGTGATTGATGACATTCAAATAATATTTCAAAGAAATGTCTCCAAGGTTTCTTATAAAAGAGTACCCTATGCCATCATGTCCTGGAGCAGTGTCTTTGGTGTTAACAATTACGTTTTTCAATTCGTCTAAAGGAAACTGTTTACACAAATCGTTAGCAGATCTGCTTTCTCCTACCTCTGTAGTGATATTAAAATCAATAAATTCACTGGCCGTGGGTGGAGCGATGTGGTTTAAGAATTTGTTTATAATATCTGGATGAATAACTGATGTCGATGAGTCGTAAAAAGCTGAACTAATTTTTTTAATGTTTAACCAGACTACAGATGGAGGAGTATTTGGGGATATTTAATGGCGAAACCGCTTCCAGCTTTCAGATTTTTTCTGTTTTTTCTGTTGTTTCTGTGTTGTGTTTTTTTGGTGTTTTTTATGATTTCTATTAGAGAATTATAATTGTCATCTGTAATGCTATCACGATATAATTTTTCAGCGACTTTTCTTTTCTTTATAGCGTCTCTGCATTCATTGTCTTACCAAGGAGGGCAAGGAATGTGAGATAATTTATTAATAACTGGGAATACGTCGTTAGCGGTACTTATTATGATTTCTGACAGTAATTCAGCGCTTAAGTTTTTCCCGGTTGGGCGCTGTAGATTTAAAATTTTTTCATCAACTGATTGACGGAATGTGTCCCACATTTCATCAGTGACATATTTAATAGCGTACTTTCTACAGGAATTGTGGTTTTCATGGGTTATTGTACGACTGGAAGATGGAAATTTTACGATTAAGGGGAAATGGTCACTACCGAAAGTTGAAGGTAATGTAGACCATGAGAATATTAGAGCTAAATTTGGTGAACAAACCGATAAATCAACTGCACTACAGCCTTCATTAGGTTGTGTACGACGAGTAGGTGAACCTGAATTTAACACACATAAATCTAAAACGGTTTAGGGATTAGTAATAATAGGAGACTTTAACTGCCATCATGAGTCATGGGGCAGCTCACGTACAAATTGCTATGGTGAGCGTCTATTAGAAATCTTCGACTCTAATGATTTATGTGTGTTAAATTCAAGTTCAACTAACAAGAGGTTATAGATGTCCGACACCGTATTCAGAAACAACGATGTGGACAACGGATGACAAATCACTTTTAGCAAAAGAAATACGCATGCAGCCACATTTCTACCAAAACCTACCAAGTTAAACAGTATTTAACTAAGCATTGTCAAAATGTACTTTATGAATAACACATTTTTAACAATGTTTAAGGCTTAATCAAATGATTAGTTTAGTAATGTTTAGGAGGTTATTTAACTACTTTTTATGAATAAGGCAGTTAATGTCAATATTTTAGAATGTAACAGCTTAAGTATTAAGCTCAACTCTTTGTTCTTGTCATGTAATTTATCACATTTGTTTTTTGAACCGACAAGAATAACAGCCTCGACAGCAACCTGTATAGATAATGTATTTACAAATATCAAATTTGCCTCAAATTAGCCTCAAAGTAAATCTATAATAAACAAAATCGAATTGGATTATTGTGGAAAACTACTGACATTTTATTTCCTTGACAAAAAACCAGAAAATAAAACTATTACTTGTAAAACTGTTACGAAAAATAAACTTAATCTTTATCGTGACAGTGTAATAGAAAAAATACCTAGTTTTTCAAAGGATGTTGATCCCAATAGTCTATATAATTTAATGTATAACGTAGTAAAAAAATAAAGTGACCTGATATTTAAATCTCAAACTTGTACTATTAATGCCACAACAAAATTCGCTGACTGGGCTACTTTTGGAATTCATAAAAGTCGACCAAGACTTTTTAACCTTTACGAAGAAAAAAAATTCAATACTAGTATTACTTTCATTAACTATGTTAAATGTTATTCAAAAATTACATTGAGTAAAATATATTTGATATTTTCCATCGTCGGCGCTTGGTAAAACTTCCAAATATTCATATTTTTAAAGAAAGAAACACTTGTACTGTTTTATCACGTATAATTTATTACCTTGTATTTTATAAAGACTTACAATGTAACTTATAAAGAACTTATAAAGTTCTTTGTATCTACCCATCATAAATGAATTTATATTAACACATCAAAAATAATATTGTTGAGTAGTTTAAGTTTTAGCCCTGATGATGCTGTATAAGCGAAACCGGTAGGCTACTAATTACAAAGTAATAAATTATAAGTGATGAGTAAAACAGTACAAGTGTTTCTTTCTTTAAAAATATGAATTAAGTAAAATATTTGAAAAAAATGTTTTAAATCAGTTGGTTGAGCATTTCAGTCAATTTAATTTAATGAACTTAAAACAATATGGATTCACAAAAGGATGTTCGATTACAGATGCTAGTGTTGAGCTGATTGAACATGTGTTTCGAGACTGGGAGAGCTCACAAGATACCGTGGGAGTTTTTTTGTGATTTGTCTAAAGCGTTTGACTGCGTACAACATGAAATCTTAATTAAAAAAATGTACCATTATGGCATTAGAACTTAGAACTTAGAAGAATTAGGCACTAAAACTTCTCGAATCTTACTTAAGCGATAGAATTATGAAAGTAAATACTCGTATCAATGTTCAGTTATCATCGGGGTCTAAACTATCTATCGGTGTACCACAGGGGTCCATTCTTGGACCATTTTTATTCCTTATTTATATCAATGATCTGCGTCAAGTGGTAAATAGCAATCATGGAATCATTTTGTTTGTCGATGACACTTCCTTATTATTTTATGTAAAAAGAAAAGCACCAAATTATGATATCGCACATACTTTTTTGACTAAAATTGAGGAGTGGTTCACAGCCAACAATTTACATTTAGACGGAAATAAAACAAAATGTGTCAGATTTAAACGTCAAACATTCGAGTGCAAATATTATTGTTAAAGGCAAGAAATTGAATAATTGATCAATCGACTACATTTCTGGGCATGCTTCAAAGCTACGATGGGCCCCATATATTGCTAAGTTATCGAATGAACTAGCTTCTGCAGCTTTTGCTATTAAGAGAGTTAGGCAAATATCTAATGTACACACTGCTAGGTTGGTTTATTTTAGCTATTTTCATAGTGTAATGGCTAATGGCATTCTTTTGTGGGGAAATGCAGCGGATGTCAACACAATTTTTATTCTACAGAAACGAGCGATTCGAGCTATTTACAACATTGGATCTAAGGTGTGTGTTAGAGAACTTTTTAAAACAACAAACATATTGACTGTAGCTTCACAATACATATTTGAAAATTTAATTTATCTTAAAAAAAACTTAAACCAGTTTAATAGAATCAGTGACAATCATAATTACAATACTAGAAATAAAGATAAAATTACTAATCATTATAGTCGAAATCATAAAATCAGTAGCTCATTTAAAGGTAAAAAGTCCCCGGTGAGATTAAAGCTCTTCCACTTAGGATATTTAAATCAACTATTAAAAGGAAACTATTCAAAAAAGGATATTACAGCATATCTGAATATTGAAATGATAAAAATCCCTGGAAATAATTTATAGGCTAAAAAATGGATATTGTAGATTTGTTGTATATTAATTAATTTTTTATTTTGTTTATTATTATTCATGATTTTTTTTCAATTATCTTTATTTTTTATATAAATTTAATATTTTGAAAACGTTCTTACGTCTAATTACTGATCTTTTAAGACATTTGACATTGTTACGAATTTACAATTTACATGTAAATTTAGGAATTATAGTATTTATTTTATTTTTGACATACTTTGATAAATTTAATATATACGAGCAGTATACATATTTGTTATACATCCTTATACATAGTCATTGAAATCTGACATTTTTTATGAAAATTTCAATTTTAACGTTATACTATTTATTTTAATTTCGATATTATTACTTATTTATTATAATTTTATGGCCGAATATATTTTGTATTTCTTACTTTATTTAATGGTATTCCCTGTTTTAAGGGAAAAACCATAACCTGGTCTAACTCATCTATTATTATTTTTAACTACCTGCATGTTTTGTTTATATTATTGTCATACATAAGGATGCTGTTGAGACAGGATTTGTTTATCTATTTGTTATGTGTTTTTTGCAATGTTTGATGTAAGGTGTTTTTAAAGGTTGTAATGGTATTTTAACTACCGTGTACTAGGAACGTTCAAGTGGGCCTTATACACGTAAGAAGTAAAAGTTTTTTATAGCATCAATTTTTTATGGAAAGTCACTGCAAAAAAATTTACTTCAAAAAAAATCTTTGTATATAGCGCGTTACGTGCAAGCATCTCGCATTATCTTCAGACGTCCACACAGCTCGGCATGCGGTCGGCGAAACAAAAATCACGAACAACGCGGTATGAAATTCGGCGATAACATACAGTGTTTTGTTGTGGGTGTAAGTAAATGAAATAGAGAATAGTGACGGCATATTTCGTATCAGAGAAATCTTACTACTACCAGGTGGTAGAGTTTCTCATCCTGCTCACCTTATCTACTCCTGCTGCCATAACGCCAGTGCTTGCTGTTGACATGTACCGGTTTTGAGTTTAAGGTAGGCGTTAAATTTACTTTTGTTAGACGCCTAACCTTACCTTTGGTGTCTCTAGGCGGCGTGAATTTCTTACCATCAGGAAATCCATCTGTTTGTTTGCTTTTCAATATCAAGAAAAAAATCGTCACGAGAGAAATAATTTATATAGAAGTTTCACATTATAATATTTTTTGACAAGCACATAGCTGTCACTGTCAAAAAATATTATAATGTATTTTAACTGTTGACGTATTTCAAGTGTAACGAATGTACCTACGAAATAAAGACAACGAATTGTTATTGTAGTCGATTATTTACCAAAAGGTGAAACAATAAATTCTATATACTATTCTAATCTCCCGAGACAATTACGAGAAAAAATAAAAGAAAAACAAATCGTCATCAGGATAATGCTCGTGTCCACACCTCCGCAGAGTCAATGGCTAAAATTCATAAGTGTGGCTACGAATTGTTGCACCATCCTTCTTACTCACCAGATTTAGCTCCATCAAACTATCGCAAAATATTTCGGAGGATCGAAATTTACGTCTAATGAGGAGGTGATAGCTAGCTAGGTTAGAACTACGGAAGATAAATATTTTCAGGACCTCAAGGAATCATTTTTTTGAAGGTATAAATAAGTTGCATAAAAGATGGAGGAAGTGTTATTGCACGTAACGGTGATAATGTTGAAATGTAATTTTTTTTATAACTAACATATTTTGTTTTCTTAGTTAGGCCATGAACTTTTAGATCAACCCTCGTAAATTAATATCATTACAAATATTATATTATTTTTGTTTGTCTGCAAGAAAATCTTTAATAGTATAATATGTTTTCTCTAACAGCAAGTCAAATACCTTCTTTCGAAATCTTTTTAATGGCAGTGAGTTATCAGAAATCTGTTTGTATATACGAATGGACATGCAGTATACATTATTTTTGTAAACATTAGCTTTAGGTTCGGCACATGTAGTTTCTCAATATTCTTAAAATGTGACAAATCTTGGACTTCAGCATTTGTTTAAAACAAATGATGATTTTTTTTTACAAATACACATATAGCCAAAATATATGAATCAAGTAAAGGTAATAAATATTTTGAGAGACTTAATAAGTGGCTTGCTCGAATGCAACTGATTAGCACTAGCACTACATCACTAATTATTTCTTACTATTATTATAAAGATTATAATTAATCCTATAGAATTTTCCCAAATAGGAATACCATTTTGCAAAACGAAAGAAACGTACCCAATGATTGATGCCTGATTTTAAGCCTGATTCTCCTATTCGTCTTAACACATATACAAACCTATTAATTATATTACAAAGTGAATTAATATGCGACTTCTAATTACAAAATTTGTCAATTTTTGTTACTAGGAAGTTAGTAAATCTCTTTCTCTTTAGTAGTATTGTTTAAAAAAAACTTTGATTTTTTAATCTTTCTATAATGTGCTTGAAATTCTACTAATTTGGTCTTCAGAAGATTTATTTTAAGATTATTTTCATTTAATCATTCTGATACCTTAGTCGAAGTTTTACTTGTTTCTTTAAATAAATTATCTTTATTTTTGCACTAGCAATATTAGTGTCTTCGTCTAGTCGTGGGTGCCTTGGTTGTACCTCTGCCTACACCTACGGGGATATGGGCGTGAAGATACTTTTTTATTTTTATTTTTGTACTCAATAAAGAGGGTAGTATTATAAGTAAATAAGAGAGATTCATAATTGTTAGCATTAGGCAAATCAATTATGTAAATTAAAAAAAGTAAAGCTCCTACCTTGTGGTACACAACGGTCATTAAAAAGATAATTGGAAGTGTAGACTTTCCTGCGGTTTCCACTTAATTTATATATCTCAACACATTGCTTTCTATTCTCTAAATAACTTTTAAGCCATTATTCTTCTTTTTTTTACGTGATTGGGAAAAATGATGAGAGTGAATTTTTACGATGCGCGCGCACACCGACAGATAAATGTGACCGTCTGAAGTTAGTTGCTACCGACAGAAAAAAGCAACACTCTAAAGTTAGTTGCGATTTGCGAACCTTTTTATTTTTTATTGCGTTCGAACAGTTAGAGTTAGAAAGTCGCTTCCTCAGAAGTTATCGATCGGTTACACAAAATTTCTTTAATTTTTAAGACAACAATCCAAAATGGCGGAAAAAAGATGGCCGCCATACAAATTTAAAAAGGCTGTAGATTTTTAACGGTTTGAGATGGAATTTGCTTCCATTGTGAATATTGCTCAGTGTTGCCAGGGCTTTTTGGATTTTTTCATTTTTTCAAGATGGCGGCCATTTTTTTTTATTTTTTAAATTTTTTGAAAGTTTTGGGTCAAATCGCCAAACATGACTTTTTAAGGGGTAATCGGGGGCGGGGATTTCGAATTATTTATTAATTTTTAAATCCAACATGGCGACCGGAAGTTATAATTGAAAAACTGCCACGGCAGTCCTAGCGTAAAAGTTGTTTCTGTATAGGATAGCATAAATTTTGAAAGAAATAAATAAATTTAACATCTGATCTACCATGATCTGGTAAAAAGTTAGGTGACGGCCAGCCTAAACGAAAAAACATGGAGGATCGGTCATGGTGTCAGTTTGTAGAGCCCAGGTAGCAATTATCAGAAGTTATGAAAAAAATTCAAAATGGCAAAAAACAAGATGGCCGCCATACAACAATCGGTTTTTTGATAATTTTTAAGATTTTGAACCTTTATAGATATACTCCATATGGGTGTCGTTTGAGACATAATCGGGGGTGCTGATTCTGAATTTGGCAGCCATTTTGAAATCCAAGATGGCTACCGGAAGTAAGTATTGAAAAACCTGTATATTATACTTAGAATAAATCTTTATGAACTTTTAGATAAAGCTTAATTAAAAAGTAAGAACTATAAAATTTTTGCTCAGCTACCAGTACCTGGTAAAAAAATGAGCAGAGGCCAGCTTTAACGAAAAAGCGTAGCGAGTCTGAGACACTGCCACTTTTTAAAGCTTTGGTGGCAATTACTAGAAATTAAAAAAAAAGTTGAAAATTTGGAACACAAAATGGCTGACATCCAAAACAAAATTTTCTAAAAAATTGCTATTTTCGCAACTGTTTAATAAAATAACCACATTGAGACAGTAACGAGACTGCGGATTCCGAATTTGGCAGCTATTTTAAAATCCAAGATGGCGACCAGAAGTTATAGCTGAAAATCTGCTACAGCTACGATTGAGTAAAAAAATTCATGTCATCGGATATATTTTGTTCTTAAAATAATAAATGGATAACAAACCTTTCACTTTCTTAAGCTGGAGAAAATTTTGATAACGGCCTGTCGAAACAAAAACAAGTAGCGAGTTCGAGACAATGCTACTTTATAGAGCTCAAGTGGCAATTACCAGAGCCTCATAAAAAAATTTCAAATTTTCAAAAACAAAATGGCTGCTGTTAAAAACCAATTTCCGCTTGATTCTATTTTTTTAAGATTAAAGCACCTTGTGCTCACAGTTCGGCCTTCGGCCTCACTGTGAGCACAAGGTGCTACTCGCGAGCTGCTTGCAGCACGCGATATGAGGAGTTTGAATAAGTATGACCTGTAAATACACTCGAATAAGTTCCTACAAGCGAGAAAAGACTTCACCATTATTAATTTAACTTGGTGCTATTTTCAAGATTCAATATGGAGGCTTAGCGCTTATTTAAAAAAATCTATTTGAGTATCGATTTAAGTGTCTAAAGAAGTAGACTGAAGCACCGTGAGCTCAGCTCGTGCAGCACGCGATATGAGTAGTTTGAATGAGTTTGAACTCTAAGTTCACTTGAATAAGTCCCTTCAAGTGCGAAAAGTCCCAGTCCCTTACTTTACTTGGTGGCATTTTGCGAAATTTTATATGGAGAATGCACATATGGGAAATACAGTTTGAATGTCGACTTCAATGTCTAAAGGGTGTTGTCAGAAGCACAGAAGTTGTCAGAAGAAGTATAACTTCTTACGTGCGTACACGAGTACACACACTCTTTTTTTATGGTTTACCACTAACACCATATCTCTCAAGCTATGTTAATAAAATTCTATGTGATACAAAATAAAACGCTTTACTCATAACTAAAAATACAGCTAGTGGAAAGTTTTGACTATTAAGGCATTAAGTTACTTGTTAACTAAGTCAAAACGTGCATTAACTGTTGAACTGCCTTTTCTAAATCCATATTAATTATTTTTTAATTAGTTAAAATGAAGTTAATAGCTGTATAATTTATCATAATATGATATATTATATTTTTAAAAATAATATATTTTATTATTTTTTCAAAAATCTTAGAAGTTACCGGAACTAAAGATATAGGTCTTTAATTGTTCGTATCACAAATTCAAA
>NJDC01003158.1:43463-76816 GCA_002245475.1 Calephelis virginiensis
AATTTTAGCTCTTACTTAACTAATGGCACCACTGAAAGCAGTTGTAACAATTACAACTACGCATAATAAGTCACACACGCCCTTTTCCTTTTTAAATGCAATAACATGCTAGTTGACATTGTTGCAAACTGTTTCAGTTGTTCTTATATATTATGTGTTTATTTTACCTCAATGTTTGAATGTTGTTCACGTCTGTAAGTGGCATTCACACGAGCCTTATATGTCTGTATAAAATATGTATTCAAAAATGTATTGTGTGTACTGCTGTTGACGTGTTATAAATAAATAAATAAATAAATAAATAAATAAACACATATTGTGAGCGACCTCGTAGATAAGAGTCAAACCAATTTAAAGCAGATGAAGAAAAGTTAATGGTCTTAAGAACACCAATGAGCAAATCAAAATACACCGAATTAAATGCACTACTGAAATCAAGCAAAACGAGTGCGGTAAGAAGTTTCGAATCAATTGCGTAACGAATATCGTCAGAAATTTTAACTAGAGCCGTCACTGTACTATGTCCTCGCCGAAAATCTGATTGGAATGGGCTTAAGAGTTCATTGTGTCGGAGAAAACGAGTTAGCTGCTCATGAACGATGTGCTCCAAGACTTTGGATAGAAATGGCAGTATAGAGATAGGACGAAAGTCAGAAGGGCTCAAAGGATGTGATTTTTTTGGAAGCGGCCTTTTACTAAACTTTTTAATTTTTCTGACGTAAATGAAATTCGAGACAAGGCATCTGCAGCTGCATTGTCCGAACCCTTTACATTTTCTACGTAAAAGTCGTATTACTCTAGTATTAGCCTGAATTTCATTAGTCTACTCGACGGATCTCGCATATTGAATAAATAAATTAATGGACGATGATCTGTAACAATTTTAAATTTGTGACCATAAAGGTACGGTTGAAAATACTTTACGGCCCAAACTATTGCCAATAATTCCTTTTCGATTGTTGGATACCGCTTTTCTGCAGCATTCAAGCTTCTACTGGCATATGCGATAGGTTTGTTATTTTTATTACTTAAAATAGCACCGATTGCGTAACCCGAGGCATCCGTCTGTACGATAAATTGATTAATTTCTGAAAAATCTGGATATTGCAACACTGGTGGAGAAACTATAGATTGTTTTAAAATTTCAAATGATTTTTGACACTCCTGACTCCAAATAAAAGGCACATTTTTCCGACATAACTGGTTTAATGGATAGGCTTTTTCCGCAAAATTTGGAATGAATTTTCTGTAATAATTGACAAAAGCTGTAAATCGCTTGACCTCATCAACAGTCTGAGGGCAAGGATAATTTTTGACTACTTCGATTTTCCCTGGATCCGGCATGACGCCGTCCTTTATTACTACGTGTCCCAAATAAAGCAT
Source organism: Calephelis virginiensis (assembly GCA_002245475.1). Lineage (NCBI taxonomy): Eukaryota > Metazoa > Arthropoda > Insecta > Lepidoptera > Riodinidae > Calephelis > Calephelis virginiensis. Next base: position 44,847 of record NJDC01003158.1, read on the forward strand.
TTCCTTTTTAAAAAAAACACATTTTACTGCATTAAGCTTTAATTTTACTTTCCTTAATCTTTCAAAAACGTTATGTAAATTCTTTAACTTTTCATTCAAATTACGCCCAAACACTACTAAATCGTCTTGATAAACGAGAAATTTTTCATACGTAAGACCCGCCGCCAAGAAGGACCAGTCTTCAATCCCATGGGCATCCTAGTTAGTTGGCATTGCCCCGAACAAAATCCTGTATACTTTCTACTGTTTTTATGAAGCCCAACATTATAAAACCCTTGATAAATATTTAAATGACTAAAACAAATGCATCCGGATAAAGAATCTGATATTTCTGCTATATTTGGGAGAGGGAATTTATCATCTTCTATACAATTATTAAATTTTCTGTAATCTATTACTAATCTCCACTTTTTCTCACCACTTGCATTCAGTTTTTTCGGAACTAACAATCCTGGACTACTCCATTCACTTCTACACTTTTCTACAATACCTTCCCGCAACATTTTGTCTATCTGGCCATCTATTTCCTTTTTCTGAGTGTAAGGTAACCGATAAGGTTTAGAAAATATAGGTGTTGTATTTGGCTTTCAAGTTATCGAATGTTTATAAATATTAGTTGTACCTACTCAAAGTGTCCCCTGGTAAATAAAAAATATCACTATACTTTGCACATAACTTCTCCACAGATATCTATTCCTCCTTATTTAAATGCTTTAATTGCAGTAAAGAAAACAACTTCTTAACTCGACTCGCATTCGAATCGCTTTGTGCAAAACTACAAATATCATAATAATTAAGGTTATGTATAATCGGTTTTATTTCATTTAGTGTAAAGTGATTTTCGGTGGTATTTAAAATCTTTATAGGTATTTTACCACATATCGGCTTAGCCAACGAACTAGCTAAGTATATTCCTTCACTAATTTCAGACGCGCAGACTAAGCGTTCGTCCTTATAGTCTGTACATATATAATGAATAGACTCACAACGAGGTGGAATCTCTAATACATCGTTACTAAAATTATATATGGGTATACCAATTGTAATGTTAAAAGTAGATAAAGTTATTGTATTACGACTGAAATCCAACACCGCTTTGTACTTAGTCAGAAAATCCTGTCCTATGATGCCACTCGCCCTAATTGGCAAGAAGTCAAATATATAAAATGTATGTCTCCATTGAATACCATTTACATTAAGATTTATAAAATAATATCCAAGTGTGGTTATCGTACCTCCGATACCTGTTATTGTTATGTTTTCTTTGTAAAATGAGATGTGATTCCCTATAATATGTTTATACTTTACGGCTGATATCGATGCTCCCGTGTCAAGTAACCAATGAAGTGATTGACTATTAACAGATAACTCAATTGAACAATTACTTTTACATGACAAAATGTTAGTCTCGAAAAAATGTTTTTTCGGTATTTGTCGTTTCTGGTTTTACTTCCGCGTCCGATATAAGGTTAATGTTGTTACTTATCCATTGCTTTTGGTTATTATTAAAATAATGATTAGACCTACCTCTATTTGGTTTGCGAGGAGAGACCTGCAGGTGGTTGTTCGGTCCATTCCAACTGCTACGATGCCCTTGATTATTGTAAAATCTTCCACGTTGGGGCCTTCGTTGCGAATATGTCTGCCTCGCGTACCCTTGATATCCTCTCGTAAAATTACGCCTATAGGACTGCGAGCCTCTATTTTTATTATACATACCGAGCACTTCTCCATTGCTTGCAGACGAAGTCATCTCTTCATCTTGTGCTGCTTGTATCGCGTCCTTGAGTGAGCTAAAGTTTTGGGAAGCTATTATGGTACTTAATCTGCGGTTGCGCAAGCCATTTGCAAATTTTATGATTGCATGCTGTTCGTTTATTGGCTTTAATATATTATAGCTTTCGGTATGACCCTTGGCTTGCGAAACCGTAAGATCAACAAAAAGTTCAGTTATTGTTTTACCAAAGTCCTGGACAGATAAGTCACTCTGCTTCATACAATTTAATTTAGTTTGAATTGCTGATGCAGATTTTTGGGGTAATAGAACCTTTTTCATATCATTTACCAAGTCATCTACGCTGGAATAGTTTTGAAGATAATCGCAATTTGGCAGCCTGGGGCAACTTACTTTTTAGTACAAAGTTAATTAATTGTTTTTTTACATTCTGGTGTCGAAATAATGGAATTATAATACTCGATATTATCGATTAAGTTCTTAGTATTAACCTCCTCATCAGTCATGGATGGCAACAAATTTAAAGCAACTTCTATATCGAACATAGCTATTTTTACAACGTCGGTACTTATACAAGCCTTACACAGTTCAATTACATCAGAGTATGTGCTCTGGAATCTCTTAATATAGTTATAAATTACATCGCAATCGCTACTTGACACTTTGCTATTTTTAATATCGTTCAATACTTGAGTTACACAATTATAATATTTTATAAAAAATTTCATTTGCTTGTTTTAATTTTTTATTAAATAGGCTCTCCGTTCTACGACTCGGACCAATTTTAATGAGATATATACTCTTAATTCTTTAATTTCATTACATAATTCCTCTATATGAGAAGCCATAACTTACCATAAATAATGCTATCCATTATAATCGAATACATTTTATAATAGCTACATTTTCACTTAATAATTTGAATCCTATTTACTGTCGATCATAGTTCATTATACTCTGCTGTACTTTAACGAGAATACTTGCCAATTTTAATATTCACGAAACACGTGATTATAATTTATTGTGAACTGTATAATTCCCGCACTTGTATTTTTATAACACTGCACATCACTTATCACACTGTTTCATTTCTTTTAAACTTCACCATCGACTGTGGGTGCTCTCGGAATAGCTCGTAGAATTGAACGCCGAAGGGTGTGGTGGTGAAATTGTTGATCGATCCATTGGAGATGGCATTTTTTGTATACCTGATAGATGATATACAGCATGCCTAGGAGCATCAGGGTGAGTAAACCAGCAGGATAATGTTCGTCGTACTCGCATGTACTCGAATTTCCTCAACTGACGCCTGATTGGTACCTCCAGCTGCGGTCTACGCAATAATTATCTCTTCTTTTGATTTTAGTAGAGCCCATTTTTTAGTAGATCCTCCGCAATCGAATGATTATAACTCGCACACAAATCATCTTCAAACTTTAGTCGCAATCCGTATATAGCAATGGAATTTTAAAGAAACGCGTCAACTGTCCTCTGCATTGCACTTCGGCAGGATCGCCATGTAAGGCGGGATAAAGGAGTAACTTAAATACCGAGTGTTGAGATTATACTGCCTGTATTTTAATAAGTGCAGTGGTTATATAAGGATAGTACATACGTGAAGGGATATACACACCACAGGTCATTTGAAAATAAATATTGTACTTGCGTATATTGCTTAAAACTCTTCGAGAGTCATCAGAATTGCACAACAAAAGAGACTTTGACGGCTCAGCTAGTTCACCAAGCAAAGGTACCATCAGCACAACCCTGCATTTCATCTTTGAATTTTAAGGCATCACAATGCAGACATTTTTTATTCATTTGTCCAATTCAAATCAAAGGAGGATTTTTTTACTGTAACGTATGGTCATGATCGAATCCTGCATTAACGAAAACATTTCAATCAAACCTACTGAAAATGCTTCTATGTTAAGCTTGACACTGCGCGCTAGCTGATCTTCTCTCTTGCGTCTGTGTAATATCTCAAAATCCCTCAAAGACGCTTGATGGGCGGACTGTTTCGGAAGTCTCTATTGTGTCTGAGAAAAGGTTTCAGATTCCCTCAAAGGCGTTTGACAGACAGTGTGTTCTGCAAGTCCTTTATAAATTTCGGGATAATCAGTATGCTATGTTTACTCTCCGGCTCTTTAACTACCCCTACACTAATTTTCGTTTAGGTCGGTCAGAACAAACAAACAAATGAACTTTCGCATTTATAATATTATAGTGGGATAGTGGGAAGTGTCTATCACGTCTGGGTTCATCACCAGAACATCTACATATTAAATACCTACCGAACTAACAAAAATGTATCGAGTACTCTGACAATTGAAATAATAATAATAATAATAATAACTTTATAATAATAATAATAAAACTTTCAGAGACAATATCTCTCAGATCTCTCTCCGAAACCGAAACTTACAAATATCTTGGTATGCCAGAGGGTCTAGGTATTCTGGATCGGGACGTTAAACAGCTGGTGGTGGAACGTTTCTTTGGTCACTTGACAAAAGTGTTGAAAAGCCTTTTGTCGGGGAGTAATAAGGTGCGCGCTTTCAACAGCTGGGTGATGCCTGTTTTTGTATACACCTTTGGCATATTAAGATGGACTCAGACAGAGCTGGATACCTTGGACCTAAGAGTCCGTAAGCTATTGACAACATATCGCATGCATCATCCACGCTCATCAGTAATGAGATTGTATATTCCTCGGAAATCTGGAGGACGTGGCTTCCTTAATGCCAAAAACCTTCATAACCGTGAAGTATACTTCACGGTTATGAACATGTAGAAAGTATTCTCTAAGATTGTATACAATCTTAGAGAATACTTTTTCGTTGAGTGTGAAATGCATCGTGATGTAGTGTCAGTGGATAATGGGCTGACTCCGCTCTCCTTAGGTAAAGAGAACTGGCATAAACCGGTGGTACTTAGCACTCAGGATCGCTTGGACGTATGGAAGAGCAAAGAACTACATGGTCGATTTTATCAGGTACTTTATGGGCCTGATGTCGATACACATGCATCCGTGTCTTGGTTACGATTTGGTGATCTCTTTGGTGAAACCGAAGGTTTTGCTTGTGCAATTGCAGACGAGGTTGTCAAGACGAATAACTATCGGAAATACATCATGAGGGATGGTACGGTTGACATATGTCGAGCGTGCCATCGTCCTGGTGAGTCCATTAGACATATTATTTCCGGTTGTTCTCATCTTGCCAACGGCGAGTACTTGCGCAGGCATAACCAAGTAGCCAAGATAATCCACCAGCAACTTGCTCTTCGATATGGACTTGTCGGTTTTGAAGTGCCTTACTATAAGTATACACCGGAGCCAGTTCTTGAAAATAGCCATGCAAAGCTCTACTGGGACCGGTCTGTCATCACGGATAGGACTATTGTCGCCAATAAGCCTGACATCGTGCTGGTAGATCAATTAGAGCGCCGGGCTTTTCTTGTTGATATCACTGTCCCATGTGACGTTAACCTCGTAAAAGCCGAGAAGGAAAAAATGTCAAAATACATAGACTTGGCTCACGAGGAAACCGACATGTGGGATATTGATTCAACAACAATTGTCCCGATAGTCGTGTCAGTAAACGGTCTTATAGCGAAGAGTCTCGACCAACACCTTAAGAGACTCGCTCTGCAACCCTGGGTTAAGGGCCGGATTCAGAAGGCAGCAGTTTTGGGGACGGCACGCATTGTACGGAGGTTCCTTAGGCTGTCGCCCTGACCACTGACGGTTTAGTTGTAAGACCACCGTTTTTGGTAACCTGTTTTTTATGTTTATATTTTTAATATTTTTTTTTATATTAAATGTATAAACGTAGAAAATAAGAGGCATTAAAAATAAATGATAATAATAATAATAAAAAACTTTATTGTGCTTACTGTTATACAATTTGTGCCTAATATACAGTTAATGAACTTAAATTTACATTAATTGAGTGCGATAGAAATAGAAAATGCACATAGAAAAGAAAACCTTTACTTTCCGTACTAGTTTGGAACTGTATTACGGCAAAGTAATGATTCTCAAACATAATAACATGGCTTAGATAACTGAAGGTAGACAGAAAATACTAGTTTCCAGTTGTTAATGACTTGACACAGTACTAGCAACAAAATGAGATACAACACAATTAGCACTACGAAATAATTAAAACCAAAGTAATAGTAAATTAAGTATTCGATTGAGTCAGTAGGTATTTCATTCGTACACAAAATAAAGTATATTAAAATAAACATATATTTAAACCGACTCTAATAAATTCATCATCAGAACATCTACATATTAAATACCTACCGAACTAACGAAAATGTATCGAGTACTCTGACAATTGAAAGATACAGACTCTTGAAAAATTGATACTTTTTGTTGATAAGCTTCCATCATCAGTAGAGTATTCTTGTCTACAATTTTTTAAGAGTTTTCTTCGCTTTCCCCAGGATCGCATCACCAGATCTTTACCTGGTTACCACAGGACCACCTCTTAAGCATACCCTTTCAAACAAACAAATAAATTTCCAAATCAGTCCAGGGGTTTTCGAGTAATCGCGTAAAATACAAAAAAAAAACATACAGGCAAATTGATAACCTCCTGCTTTTTGAATTCGGTTAAAAATGATCCTATGTTACTCTCAGACTCCTAAACTACCTCTATACAAAATTTCGTTCAGATCAATCCAGGGGTTAGACCGTGAAAAGGAAACAAACAAACAAACGAACGAACTTTCGGATTTATAATATCGTAGTAGGAGTAGGATACAAAAGGTTTATAGTTGAGTTATACAAGAATATGAATTTAATACATTTAAAACTCTTTAAACTTAGAGGCTGTAGTTCCAGATGCAGGTGACCGATTAGCGTGGAGGTTGGGAGTAGACTGTTTCTCTAGCGTCTGTTCCACTAAGGGACAGCTTATAGGAATGCAGACTGCTGATGAGGTAGTCTGGTGGACAGCTTTATGCCATACATGACCAGGGTTTAACAGCGCGCTTTGGGCGACCGTTGTAACGTGACGTCACAGCAGTAAGGACGCTTTCGCGTCGTGCGTCTAACTTAAAATTTAATATCTTTAAAACTATACGACGTACTCGTATTTTTAATGTAAACGTATATGTCAACTTTCACGTATTTTTCTATTTTTAATAGTGTAGTATAAGATAGAAATAAAAAATCGATAACATTCTTCAATGTTTGTTCATCAAAAACCCAGAATCAATAAACTTTGAAAAAAATTGTCATCATAATTTCTGCCTTTTCTCGATTTTTGTTCATCATACAAATTCCATTGAGCGCCTTTCTGTCCGATGTTCCTTCGCAATTGTAGCTTTACGCTTTTCGGCTAAGTAGAGATTCGACAGCCAGAGTTTGAGATATGGGTACTATTTTGTGCAGATGTACAGCGGTGCGCTGCTGGCGACGGCGGCGCGGCTGGCCTGGGACCCCAGCACTTTTCTGTGGTTCCGGTTTTTCCTGTCATCACAGTACCGCGTCTCCTCCGCGTACGTTCTGGTGGCAGGCCTGTGGCTCGCAGCGCTCGTTTGCCTCGCCGCTTTTGCCACCCACGCGTTCGCTTATCGTGTGGTTTGTGCATTTACATTACACTATGGTATAATATATAAGATCAGACCGCTATGGTATTATCTGAAGTTGATGACAAGAGTCTCGGAAGCGGGCGTGTTTGTTTAAAAAGAGTGATAAGTGTGGAGGATGCTAGCCAGCTCTGCAAGTATTGTGACACTTAGCGCTTTATATGCTCTGCCTACTTATACATATATGGGTATGTTTACAACAGGTGCACTTTTATCTTGTGTCCTTTTATTTCATATTACACCAAACGGCTGAACGACAATGGCACATGGCTATAGCCCATGCGCAGGCCATTGAACAAATGGCCACCACAGTGCATGCCGCTGGCGAACATTGATGGTACAATGAAACGCGTGCATGAAATATCGTTTTATAAACAAAATGGCGAACAAAACTTATAATATTAGAATCTAACGAAAATTATCGAAAATACTCAGGTCATACTGGAAGTTTCTGAATTTTTGTTATATATGATGAGATAAGATGTTAATGATTAATTTATTTCTGCTTTGTATTATTTGCATATTTTTCCATGCGCTGGAATCATTACGTGAAGCAATGGGTCCAGCCTTCTGCGGCTTCTTGGGTAGATCGTAAACCTCTAAGTTTATCTTTTATTTATCTTGAGACTAAAAAGAAGTCGCAAATTGCGAGATCCAGCCCGTACGGCGCCGAATGCGTCATTTCCTCATTTAAACGCTTTCGCGAACTTTTTCTAAGACACTGGGCAAGCAAAGGTTTACATATCAATTCACAGTGACTGGTGGTCTTTGGTGACTGGCTTTTACTTTCCAACCGCCACTGTTACATAATATCTAGTTACTCAAAAAGTACCGAAGACGACGGCGACACTGACATTTTTTTGCTAGTGCTTTGACTCTTCTTAGCTTTTGTTGGTAACATTTCATAATGTAAGACACATTCTGTTGACTGCCTTTTTCTTTCCGATTCTAAACAATACGAATTAGGTTTCGTTACCTATTATATTATAGACAGCCAATTTCAATGCCTAATTCAATACTAATTTGTTAACAAGTAATTTTTTAGTCAGTCATAATTCGTTTTCGTACGATATCTTTATTTAACCCCCTCGTTAGTTGAACGGCTGGCTTACACTCCTAACTACACCGACCAACCATTTTTGTGATGAACATTTAGGATGTCTGTATTTCCGGGTCTAGGTTTTTATTAAATTTATTCTGGTATCTATTTAAGTATTTCCATGTATTAATATCGTTGACTAACACCCATAACACAAGCATATAATTTGCTTACTTTGGGGTTAGCTTCAAATTGTGTAATTTATTTATATTATTAGATTCAGTAACAGCAGTCGCCGGCCCACGTTCACGATTAGCGTCACGGAAACGAACTTGGGCACATTTCAATCTGTGTTATTGCGTCTGACATGTTGCACTGCATTGTATACGAGGGCCATTCAATAAAAATTATTAGCCTAAGAAAAAATAAAGAAAATTTTGAGAAAGTAAAGATTTATTTTTCAACATAGTCTCCTTTCAATTCAATACCCGAAAGCGATGCTTTAACTTTTTTAACCCGTCAAAAAAATACGATTTCCCGAGGTCTTCAAAGGCCTCAGAGGCCTCTGTGGCGGCGATGACCTCATCATTCGACCTAAATCTTTTGCCGGCGATTGAATTTTTCAGATTTGGGAACAAGAAAAAGTCGCATGGAGCCAAGTCTGGAGAATACGGTGGATGGGGCAGCAATTCGTAGCGCAGTTCGATCAATTTGGCCATGACAACGGCGGAGGTGTGAGCCGGTGTTGTTGACTGGTGTGAGCAAACGCGGCACCCATCGCGCCGACAACTTTTTCATACCCAATTCTTCGTGCAAAATCTTCAGTCGCCGGTCTGCCAACACGAGATCGTGGATTTTTTTTACGTTTTCTTCTGTAGTAGCCGTTTTCGGTGCACCTGGGCGTGGCTCATCAAAAACCGACGTGCGGCCACGAGCAAACTCGTTGAACCAATTTTTGACGGTCGCCATCGAAGGAGAAGAGTCACCGTACACAGCATCTAAGCGCTCTTTGATTTCGCTGCGCGTTTTCCCTTCCAAAAACAAGAATCTAATCACCGAACGATATTGTTCTTTTTCCATTTTTGCAAAACCGACCGACACGCTCGCTTCCAAAGGCTGTCGAAACAAAACAAATGAAGGAAAAAGACTGAAAACTACTTGATAGACTTCAAAAAGTATTTACTGCACGATAATAAAACTCGTTTGTAACAACAACGCCATGGGGCGATGAGGCTAAGTAATTATTGAAGGCCCCTCGTACCATCGTTTTTGAACAATTTAAATGTTCTGCTATCCTTCGGTATGGCCAACCATGCTCGACAACAAACTTCATGATAATTTTTCGTAGTGTTGGATCGCAAATTATATTTTTACCCATTTTTCTTCAAAATATTTTTAAAAACTTAAAATAAATATCGGGATTGCCGCCAAAACTACCACGAAACTATAAGAGAAGAAGTAAAAAAGTATTGAGATTCAAATTTTGAAAATAAAACGCAATATCTTAGTGTCCCTAATTAAATGGCCAGCCAGCATTATTTGAACATATAGCACTACGATAATCTGTCAGCTATACTGTAAAGAGGTTTAATGTTTAAGAAGTTGTTATTGTTTGTATAATCGGGCACATAAATGACTAATTATACTTACATTTAAGAGATATGGAATATGGTTTAGACTCGTTGGAAAATAAAAAACAAATTCACAATTCGGTTTAACCAAAAAGTGTCCCTAATTAGTTGACCACGACTGTATATACACCATTTAAGGGGACGTCCGTCTTTTTAGGAACATCTTTGCCTTTGAGTACATAGAGTTATAAAAAAGAACTTAACATCATTGTACAGCTGGCAGTTACTAATGGTTATAGTAGAGACTTAGTTGGAAATCTAATTTAAAAAAATAAAGAAAAATATATCAGGACTAAATTATACAATGCCATCTCAAAAATATGTTAAGTCCAATTTATTAATAGCGCATTATTTTGCGCTTTTATTGTCACATGTCATTGTTTACATTTAGCGGGAAATTTCAAATTAAATAATTTTATTTGAAATTAAAATTAAAGAGTGTCAGGTCCCACAATATCCATACAAACTGTTACTTGTTCCTGTTCGTACGTAATAAATTATTTTGTACAACGAGTTGCTAAAATAGCAAAATTATGGCGAAAAGACGACGAAGACGGAATTCTTTTTGGACAATAAACTGACAGTAGGGGTTAATGCTGTACTCTATTTTACAGTTGCGTACTGAGTATCTAATTTTTAAAGAGATAGAGCAAGCCGTAAAAAGCTTTCGACGTCCGTTGTGGAAGAAAATGTTAAAAGGGTTGAAAACTTGTATTAGAAGATTGAAGAATAACTATAAATCTTATAGTGAAGATCCTAAGGATATTAATTGGTAGCTTTTGATCCATAATAACTTTTTTACTAGGGTTCAAAAATGTGTCGGCAAGATGAGTGTCATGAATGCTAACCAACGTTAACAATAACTAACGCTTGGAAATTTTTAATTGTAATCTCGAAAATTTTCGGCGATATCTGGATTTTTTTTGCTTTCGCCTTGTTACCTTGGATTAAACATGAGTTCACTATTTCGATCCTGAAACTAAGAGACAAAGCACGTGTTGAAACGACCATCCTTTCCACCCTCAAAAGGCCAAACGATTATTACTGGACTATAATATTGTGCAACTTTGATTCCGAAAGTGCATGATGCAGTTAAAGAAAAACGTCAACGAAAATTGTCCTGTGTGTGTCATATGTTCAAGATAATATTCCTGCTCATCGGTTGGAAGTTGCATTCAACGCAGTCTACTGTGCTAGCTATGGGCGTATCCACATTCCCACGTCACGGCGTCGTGAACGTGGAACGGTGCGGTAACGTTGCTGCGTCATGATAGTAGTAGTAGCACGTTTGAAAGTTTGAAAGCTCGCGTGGTTGAGTACACTATTTTTTATTTATTTTATGACATTGTAAAGCAAACAAGCAGACCGATTTCCTGATGGTAAGAAATTCACGCCGCCTAGAGACACCAAAGGTGGTGATGGTTCGTTGCCAACCTTAGGCCAGGATGTTAGGCCACAAGCAAAAGTAAGTTTACCGGCTACCCCACCCTCCGAACCGGAACACGTCAACGGCAAGCACTGACATTATGGCGGCAGGAATAGGTAAGGCGGTGGTACCAATCCGTCACTACGACATTCTACCACTTACACGTATGTCACGGTATTAGTGACGGTAAGCCTATGCTCGCCTTTTACGAGATGTCTGGATGGTTTATTCTGCCAAGGAGCCAGGACCAATACTGGGGTTATTAAAAAATATTTAAAACGATTAGATTATTAGTTAATTGTTACTAAAGGCGCACGAACATAATTTATAATAAGCTTTTTACACTAAACTTTATGTATATATTTTATTTTATTATATATAAAAGTACCGACGCCTTACTTATTCCTGCTGCCATAATGTCATGACATGTTCTAGTTTGGAGGGTAAGTTAGTCGGTAAACTAATTTTTGCTCAAGGCCCAACATCCCGGCTTCAGGTTAGCAACGCACCATTACCACCTTTGGTATCTCAAGGTAGCGTGAATTTCTTACCATCAGAAAATCCTGCTAGTTTGCCTTCCAATATCATAAAAAAAGACGTGTGGTACTCGGATACTGCTGCGGTAAAGCTATTGCATAAGCAGACATGAGTCACCAGATTGCGGGGCGAAGAGGGCGATTACGCATGCGCAGTAATGCCGATATAACCAATGCCACCTAGAGGCGAGTTGCTGTACTAAAGAGATAAGTGTGACCAAAAAGACATTAAAAGTTCTACTATTCATCGATATATGGCAAAACTAAAAAGTATCACCGCTGTGCCGGTCGGAGTGGGGGGGTGTTAGGTTATTTTCGTTACGGAATTTCTGGATTCGGTCTCCACGCTCGAGGCCCGCGATAGAAGCTATGCAATAGCTAAAAAACACTGCGACGTCACTTTTATGTTTAATTCATTATCATTTTTTCTATGTTGAAAAAAGATTGGTTTGATAACCGTAACAGAGATGTTATTGTTACTTAGTACTTGCGGCAAATGTGTGGTACCGCGTGGGGCAGGGGGAGAGGGGTCGAATTCCAGCGGAGGGCACAGTGGATTCGTACGAGTCGCTGTCCTCTTTGGTACTATTGGCGAAGGTAAAGCTTTCACACCGAGATCTCGCGAGTCAACGTTAATTAATTTACTTACTATTTAAATCGCTAGTTGACTTACGCGCTTGGTGTACACATAAGATGATGAACAAATGTAGTCATGGTTCAAACAATTTATACAAAATATTGACTTCTTAAATAAGTATCCAAACTTTTCCCACGAATTATTCTGTTGGTAAAAATCGTATGAAAATCTTTTTAGCAGATTTTGGTTAATCGCAAATAGACAGACAGAAAATCAGACGGCCGGGAGTTTTGTTTATGATATACTATAAAAATAGGAATGACTAGTTGCGTACATCAGCCGGCAGTTGTGTGTGAGAAACATACATTTTTCAGTACGCTTGGTGCATGGCGTGCCTGATGGCGAGCGAGCTGGCGTACGGCGCGTGGATGGTGGTGACACTGGTTGCGTGGTGGAACGACGAGCTGGAGGCGAGGCTAGCACGCGAGGGCTTGCAAGTGCTGTGGCTTGGCGAGGACGCCGTCAACCTCCTTGACAACTACGTCAATTTCTTGAATCCCATCAAACTCATTATCGAGGTTTGTGCTACATAATATGTAACATAATTCTTCTCACGTTCTACTTATGAACAACTAGAAATTCACAGCAGCTCACTGTGAATTTAGGTCGTTCTGGCTAAATTTTGATAAGGATGATACTGGAATCGCCTCTGCAGTCTAGCGGTCCGGCGTTGGAATTGACTTCTTGATGTTCCTTGTTCGATCCCAGGATTGGCGATAAAAAATGTGTATATTAAATGTTCTAATAAAAGCAACGTTGCATGGGCACATGTCGGTTGGTGATAGGCTTGCCACTTGTCACATTGTGGGACTTATTGTCTTCGGCTAGTCGTGTCGTCGCAACTTAGCAGAATCATCAGGGCTGCTACAAGGGGCTGCGCTCATACATTTTTTGGTTACTTTGAGAGTCGCTGATGAAGGCAAGTGTGGTTTCTGTAGTTTTCAGTGTAATCTGGTTCAGTTCTTTGTGAAGTTATTACAATTTTATTGACAAAATTTCGAACTAGGAACTGTATATTCGTTGGTGTAGGTACAATGTGCTACTTTAAACTAAGACATCCAGGCATAGATAGATCTTGCCTTACATATATTTAATACATTGTAATAAAATATATAAGTTACGCACATATACCATTATGAAATAAAAATTAAATTTATTTAGGGAAAACCCGGGCAACATTAAGCTTTTCTCGATTATTGACGTTTAATTACGAGTACAACACAGGAAAATTAAACAAGGGTTGATAATCAGTCGTCATATAATGAACTTACATAATGTAGTAACATAATATGTCCTTAATATTAATTAAAGTTTAAACTATTAGATATAAAGCAAGTTTTCAACAATGTTATGAATTTCCACTTTGCCCAGCATCCCGGGTAAAGAGGATTCGGTACTAGGGTAAAGCGAACAACAACACTGTTTGCATTAGATTTAAACATTAAAAATAATATATCCATCGTCAAATAAGAAACATTTTTACTACAATGCTAATTTTGTAGTTATTTCACAATATCCACTTTGCCCTGTCTGCTTTACCCTTCAGGTACATTTTTGAGGTTTCCCAAATTACTTAAAAAACCAGAGCAACTTAACTCGTTGTTTCCGGATAGTTGAAAGCTACAAAAACATACTTCAAACTCTACTCATAATTAAGAAGACGTCACAAATAGTATTCTAGTCGTAAACGAAACACTTTCCTTTGTAAATTAATATTTTTTTCCAAAAAACACACTCTGACGTCTCACTGCGCTGCGCGACGCGTATTGGATTCAACGTGTTTGCACCGGACGGAGCAGCAATGGGTGAACGTTGCTATGACAACGGCGCCGCCGGCCAACGAATGATTGGGGAATTATAGACAATATTCGCTTTGCCTGGGGAATCCACTTTACCCGGGTTTCCCCTTTTTGCGAAATATCTGTGTTTAAATATTGTTACAAATATATTCAAGCACTACAACATATTCTACCACATTGTGGTGTGCAAATATGTGACCAACTTCATTAGGTAGTTGTTATTATTGTTATTTTTACACAAATTAGTCAAATATATTTATTACAAGGCTATTAGTTCTAAATTTAAAAATATTTTATTATGATTAAGTTTGACCTTATCTGCCATTAACTATCGCCGTTTCCAAAATTTAAACCTAGCCAGTCAGGAGAAAAACGGCGAAACAAAGAATGATCACTGAACCTGACACTCGGTTTATCCCTTCAAAAGTTACATTAACTCAGATAGAAAAAATATAGAGACACAAGCCAAGTTCAAGCAATGAAACTGGCCAGCGCCGAGTGTAATATTACTCGAACCACTTGGTGACACTTTTGACCATTCTATTGCTTAAAACCTCTTAACACATAAAACTACGTGTGTTTGATTGTATCCTTAATGAAATCTAGAAGCCCAAATTTCATGGAGCTAGCTGAAATACGAGTAGTTATATAGATATGAAGGTAAAAAGTCGTAATTTTTAGGTGGCTAAACCTAACCCTTCCAGATGACCAAGAAGAATGAAATTTCATATCTTTCATATCAATAATCCAGCTTGGCGCCTCTGTGGTTTAGCGGTCCGGGTGTTGGACTTGACTGCATGAGGTCCCGGGTTCGAATCCCGGGTCGGCCAACAAAAAGAAAAATTGGATTTTTTCCAATTTTCTAATAAAAAAATGTTGATCGGGAGTGGAAATGTGCCCGGTTGGCGATAGGCTTGCCACCTATCACATTGTGGGACTTAGTGTCTTCGGCTAGTCGTGGGTGCCTTGGTTGTACCTCTGCCTACCTCTTCGGGGATATGGGCGTGAAGATACTAGCTAGCTCGGCGATTATGTGTAAGCGTAGGAAAAAATAAAAAAATAAAAAGAAGTTTAAAATATATATTTTTTTTAATTGTAGCTTTGGAACTTGAACAAGCAGGTACTTGAAACAATTTGCTATATAACAGAAATATAAAAATAAAGTTCCACATAAGCAACTTGTAATACGCACTAAACAACTGCTAGCGATGTGTCGTTGGCGGCGCGTGTCATCACACAATTATAGGTACCTACACAGGACAGAAGTAAATCTAAATAATAGCCCTCCCGAGCAACACATAAACCTAGGCCCCGATTACGAATACCGATTTAGTTATTTATTGTTTTATTACATTTATATTTATCCTGCTTCTTTCTTCACGTTGAAATAAAAGATTGCCAAACTATAACCACAAACGTTCTTCTTACCTAAACTAGTACTTAACAGTATAAAAGTGAAGTACATACACGAGATTAAATGAAAAAAAAATACTTCATACAATCCTTTCGCTATAAGTTTGCTGCAGTCAAGTGTATCACTCACTCAGTTCTAGTTACAGTGAGAAAGCGCTATACTGACGTCATTTGACAGCAGCAATCTTGTGTTGTAGCGACGCGGTCGGTCCATCTTCGCCCCAGGCAACGTCGCTCATCACGTTCTGAAGAATTGTTCATAATTATTAGCGGTAGCGATTTGGTTAAAATTTAGCGGTTTGGTTAATTCAAATCTAACCTACTTTACGAATTCAATTTTTTTAAATAGCAGCAATTGTAATAGGTATCTAATAAAGCAAAGAAATAGGGTTTAATACTTGTTCATAATCTTATTTTGTCCCGATATAAATACATTTGGATTTTGTATAGAAATTGGCACCCATTTAGATCTCCATTCTTTGCCGCACAAAACCCACAGACAAGCATTAAATATGCTTTTACATTTTTCTCATATTTTACATTTTAGTTTTTGGTGTGATCTAACTTAGAACGATCGAACAGGTAGGCAGAGGCACAACCAGGGCACCCACGACTAGCCGAAGACACTAAGTCCCACAATGTAACAGGTGGCAAGCCAATCGCCAACCGGGCATATATCAGATTCCGAGCAACATTTTTTTAAATTAGAAAGTTGGAAAAGACCTGTGTCTAACGTAATTGTTTGTGTTGCAGGAGGTTAAAGTGGCGGTGCCTGTCAACGTGGCGCTGGTGAGCGTGTTTTGCGTGTTGGGGATCACGCTGCAGGTCAGTCTGCCGTTACTAACATTAGCAGTTCACGAACTGAAAACGAATTTGCCTGACAATAACTCACAACAAAAGAAGAATTAGCCAAATCGGTTCAGTCGTTCGGAAGCTAAGGCCTTATCAACACATTTAGCAATTTATTTTAATATTATAGATAGTGGTTTACGATCGGCGAATCATGAAAAAAACATTTTTTGACCGCCTCGTTGGTCGAGTGGCTTGCGTACACGCCTAATTACACTGACCAACCGCGAGGCTCGGGTTCGATTCCCGACGGGGGCAGGCAATTTGTCTGAAGAACATTTATATGTCTGCATTTCCGGGTCTAAGTGTTTATTACATTTATTCTGGTATCTATTTAAGTATTTCTATGTAGTAGTATCGTTGACTAATACCTAAAACACTAGCATATAATTTGTTTACTTTCGGGTTAGATTCAACTTGTGTAAAATATTTATTTATTTAGCCATCAATACAAATTTGTTAATTGCTTCGTGACGATATTTTGTGTTAAGTGAATTGTGATTTCAGCTCATCATTGCAACTTAAAGATTATGATGTATTTGACTGCTACACAAGTATTTACTTTTATACTAAAAGATGTTTGTTATGAGAGGACATTTTTTAAGGTGATTTTAAAATAATTTTGGTTAAAATGTTCGTAAACGGTTATACAAAACGTGCCAAATGAAGACATGAATGATTTCTTAACCTGCACCTATTATTTTTTGCATTTACATCAGAAACATAGAAACTCTAGGTAAGTTATAAAAAATAACAAAGTATCTTGACTCCGACATTCCCGAAGAGGTAGGTAGAGGCACAAACAGGGCACCCACGACTTGCTGAAGATACTAAGCCCCACAATGTGATATTGGTATGATGAGCAATTAATGCCAAGCACTCTTATCTGATAGTCATGTTTTATACAATTTTACTTTGACACGGCAAATCTTTCATATAATCCTGAAGTTAATTGTAACATTCATTGTGGAGACAAGACACATACACAGCAAGTTTTTTTTTATTTCTCGTATATCACAATAAATTTTCAAAGATTTACAGGCGAGTTACAGTTAGAATATATATATTTCTTTCAAGTAAACTCTTAGGTCGAAGTTATAATTTGCTCGTAAGGCCCTCTTTTGTAAAACAAATGTAGTATTTACATCGGCAGATCTCCCAAAGAAAAGAATTCCGTATAACACAATGCTTCATTTTGTTATTGGCATAAGCTGCTGCATGAGCTCAGTCTTATTGAGAGTTTTTCAATGTGCGGGCCCCACTGTAACTTTTTATTTATTGTGTTCTCTAAAAACGTTGCTTCTACTTGCCGCACATTGTGCATAAAAAAATTATTACATTTAGTTTTTTTTTCATTCAAAAAAAGATTATTTACATTGACTTTTGAAATCGCACTGTTCGTTTCGACATATTTACCTAGATAAAATTGAAATGTCATCCGCGAACAATGCAGGTAAGGTAAATCACAGATGTATGAAAAGTTCCTAGAATGGAGCCCTGGGGCACACCCATTGTAACAGCAGCACCTGTCGATTTTATACGATTAATTTCGACTTTTTGAATTCTCCCACTCAAATAAGAAGATCGAATGTCTTATTTCTAATTCTATAATGGCGTAGTCTCCTGATCAATGTTTCATGGTCAGTGCAATGGACAAATTACAGATTACACCAAGGGCGTCGTTAGAATCCTCCCAACATTCATATATTTTCTTCAATGATTCCACCTTCTAAAACCAAACTGTTTATCACAAAACAATCCCCAATTTGTTAAAATATAGCAACATTTGATTAAGTATATTTTTTTAATGTTTTACTCAGGGTAAGCAGAATGGAGGTAATTAGAAGGATCAGTTGAACTTCCAGATTTAAGTAGAGGTACAACCTTAGTAAATTTCATTAGATCAGGAAATATGCCATGAGAAACACAGCAGTTAAATATAATATCTAAGTAAGGAGCAATATCAGTTATTACTGAAGAAACATTTTTATAGAATATCCCTACAAATATAATTTATTTTTATTTTTTGATGACTTTCTGATTGACAAATTCATTTAAGGTATACTCTAATAACAATAAAATACTCAAACTCAATACAAGCAATCTCTATAACTCGTTCAATAGAAAGGCTCACATTACATCTCTACGTTCTTAATTAAATCTTTTTTTTTTAAAAGTATCTTCACGCCCATATCCCCGAACAGGTAGGCAGAGGTACAACCAAGGCACCCACGACTAGCCGAAGACACTAAGTCCCACAATGTGATAGGCGGCAAGCCTATCGCCAACCGGGCACATTTCCAATCCCGACCAACATTTTTTTATTCGAAAATTGGAAAAATCCAATTTTCTTTGTGTTGGCCTACCCGGGATTCGAACCCGGGACCTCATGCAGTCAAGTCCAACACCCGAACCGCTAGACCACAGAGGCGATGACGACATCTTTTTACTAACAATAATTAGGGTGGTTTTTATATTTAATTAAATGGTTCTAATTAATAAATTAATAATTAAATGGTGGCTCATTTATAATTGATGTTCTCCTGCAACCTGTTAATGATTAAACTGATTAAATATGATTATGATGATAATAAATAAAGCTGAACATGAGCTGATGGGTTTTGAGCCACTGTTCTGTTATACATAATATACCAATATTGTTACAGCTCATAAACAACTCCAATTCTAGATCTTTGCCCATCAGACCTTGAATGTTGTGATGTACCAGCTTTAAATTAAAATCACTAAGCTTTTTATTGTATGCTGATGGGTGCTTTTAATAAGTGTCACTTTTGCCAAAGCCAAATGTCCGTTGTAACAATTTCTCTAAAATTAACTTGAACATTACTATGTAAAATGTTGCTTGAGATTACCTCTAGTGTCTTACTATTTTTATTATTGTCTTTTATTTTCACTGTCTCTTATTTTCTACGTTTATTCATTTAACATTAAAAAATAATATTAAAAATATAAACATAAAAAACAGGTTACCAAAAACGGTTTTCTTAAATCTAAACCACCAGTGGTCAGGGCGACAGAGTGAGGAATCTCCGCACAATGAGTGCCGTCCCGAAAATAGCTGCCTTGTGAATTCGGCCCTTAACCTAGGGTTGTAGTGCGAGTATAGGGACAATTATTGTTAACATCCCACATGTCAGTAACCTCGCGAGCTAAGTCTATGTATTTCGTAAATTTTTCCTTTTCAGCTTTCACGAGAAATATCAACAAGAAAAGCTCGGCGCTCCAACCGATCTACCAGCACGATATCAGATATATTGGCGACAATAGTCCTATCCGTGATGATAGATAGATACAGCTTGCCTGGCTATTCTCACTGGCTCCGGTGTATACTTGTAATAAGGCAATTCAAAACCTACAAGTCTATATCAAAGAGCAGGCTACTGGTGGATAATATTGGGAACTTCGTTAGTTCTGTGCAAGTACTCGCCGTTGGCTAGGTGAGAACAACCGAAAATAATATGCCTAATAGACTCACCAGGACGTTGGCACGCTCAACATATGTCAACCGTGCCATCCCTCATGACGTATTTCCGATAGTTATTCGTCTTGACAACCTCGTTTGCAATTGCACAAGCAAAACCTTCGGTTGCACCAAAGAGGTCACCGAATCGTTACCAAGACACAGACGCTAGTGTATCAACATCAGGCCCATAAAGAACCCGATAAAATCGACCACGTAGTTCTTTGCTCTTCCATGCGTCCAAGCGATCCTGAGTGCTTAGTAACACCGGTTTATGCCAGTTCTCTTTACCTAAGGAGACCGGAGTCAGTCCATTATTCATTGTCACTACATCACGATGCATTTCACACTCAACATGTAGAAAGTATTCTCTAATATTGTATACTTCATAGTTATGAAGGTTTTTGGCATCAATCCAGATTTCTGAGGAATATACAATCTCATCACAGATGAGCGTGGATGATGCATGCGATATGTTGTTAATAGTTTACGGACTCTTTGGTCCAAGGTGTCTAGCTCTGTCTGAGTCCATCTTAATATGCCAAAGGTGTATACTGCATACCAAAGCAGGCATCACCCAGCTATTGAAAGCGCACACTTTATTACCCCCTGACAAAAGACTTTTCAACACTTTTGCCAAGTGACCAAAGAAACGTTTAACGTCTCGATCCAGTATACCTAAACCCTCTGGCATACCAAGATATTTGTAAGTTTCGGTTTCGGAGAGAGATCTGAGAGATATTGTCTCTGAAAGTTGTAAATAGTCGCTATGTACAACCTTCCCCTTTTGTTCAACCGCCCATTTATCTACGCCAAACTCCACTATAATGTCACTACTAAATGTATGTGTTACATCAAGCAGTGACAACAAGTCTGGTTTATCAAGATCAATGTATTCAAAGGATTTAAAGCCAGACAAAACCACTATGGACTCAAGCTGTCACCCTGGAAAATGCCGCGCTCAATCCTTATGGATTCGGAAGTGTAAAGACTCCTTCCATCTCCTGGAAGACAAAGAGCCGTGATACACTGCCGCATACATGAAACCAGAAACGAGCTTAGAACTGTATCAACTTTATACAGTTCCAACACTCGTTCCAACTACGTATGCGGTACTGAATCGTAAGCCTTTTCATAGTCAATCCAGGCGGTGGAAAGACCTTTACAGTTTCTGCGAACCTGTTGGTTAATAGCCATGTCAATGAGGGGTAGCTCCTTAGTACCACGAGACCCAACAATACATCCATTTCGAGCAGGATCTAAAATATTATTGGCATAAAAGTGCTTATTTAACTTTGAGTCAAAATGGATGTAAGTAATTTATACAATGTAGGTAGGCACGTGCCTACCTCCTCCTAACTCCGTGGTACTGCCTGATTTCTGGAGCAAAACGGTGATTCCTGATGTCATAAAAGACGAGAGAGATCTAGATTCGATGGCGTCTTAGAATTGAGCAGCTAAGCATGCGTGTGAAGAACGCAACCATTTCAGACAAAAATTATGCAGTTCGTCTGGTCCCGGACTTTTCCAATTAGGCCATCAATTTCAATAGTAACAGCTGTCATTGGTTGCAATAATTCACACGAGCGCTCAACAATTCTCATCAACGGGCACGGACCAAACACTTTTCCAAAACGTACACACTTCGTTCATATTCGGTACCTTCCCATTACTTACGCCAGAAGTAGACTTTGGAATAAACGATCCTGGTGATACACGTTTAGACACTCTTTATAACGTGACACATAACGCATCACTCTCGGGTGATTGTTTTCCGATTTGAAGCAAATAAGTTTATTGATGGCTTTAGCTGTGTTGATACCTCGGTTGATCATATTTTGCTATGCTGGCGTAGCATTATTAGGCCGTATGTCTCGGTCAGTTTCAGGGAACCTGACACGAGCTACACGGCTTGCCGCCATAGCCGCACAATACAGGATCGAATGTTTATCAGCTAGATCTTGGCAAGACAATAGATATGGGTCAAGCATGCAGTCTGAAGCCATCATTAGCGCCATATTACGTCTGTGTGTAGGAAAACGTAGTAGTCGTGGTCTCTCGTTTATCGGCATATTTTTAAATTCCAAAATTGTCTCTTCCAAAGTCCTCCTCAATCGCTCATGTTCCTGGGTACTTACGGTTATAGTTTCTACGTTCACCACGTCAGAGACACAACCTAGTAATCCTGTCACTGAAGCAACAGACGGTGATTGGATTACAGAGTGTGTACGTTCGGCGGTGGGAGTTGAAACAGTAACTTCAGAGCGAAGCCGTTCCAGCACAGAATCATCCAACACTCGGCTTCGTTGAATGAAGCGCACCTGATCCGAAAGTCGTACAGTAACGATTACACCTTTTTTTTAACGTGTGGAAATCCATCATGGATACCCGCCACTTTCGGGGGAAGTGGAAGGGATGTTTCAGGCTATGTGAGACTCCTACTCACTAAAACTACACGGTGTCCTCCCCTTCGCCAGGTACTAGGGCTGTGGGGACGCTTTGGCACACTTCCACTGCCCTGGTGGCGCTGCATCTCGCAATACCCGTCGCGCAGCCCCTCTCAATAGGGACCCGCATGTTGTCTGAAGTGGTGAACGGACACAGCGTACACCACTTCGGGGCTTCCAGTGGTGGCAGGCACCTCCGTACCTTTCGCAATCCCATCTCGACAGGGCGGGCTAGATGTAAAGCCCGCCTCCCTTCTCCAAGGGCCGTAGTGCCACCATCCCATGCGAGCAAATTGGCCCACCTTCCTGTGTGCGCTCCTCGTGTCCTCTCTTGGACAGAGAGGGGTTCTGAGGAGCGCCCTCCCTGGTCCGTATTGGTTTCACCGCGGCCCCGGCTCGACCCCAGTTACTTAGCACCCTTGGAGGGGGGGGGGGGGTAATGGTTACACCTGGCTCAAGGTCCTGGAACAGAGACAACATACGGGAACAATACGCAGTGAGATTGGTTCCCCCTTTTGTCGCCCTATATTACGCTCGCTCATCCGTTTTCATTTATTGATGAAGTCCATTTCATGCGGCGCATTGCACCACTGACAGTGGAGGCCGGGTACAGGCCAGATGGCCCCGCCGGTCCCAGGCGCATCCGTGGCGGCCTCCCTCGTTGCGGTGCAATTGCTCAGCTCGGCGCTGGAGGTGGCAGTCCATCTTCACTGCTCAAGACGTCGAGTTCTGGAGGGGTAGCGTATTACTCTTCTGACGACGTGGAGCTACTCGGTGCGATAGACTGCGACGATGAGTATGCGTTTTCTCTCGTCTTCTTTCTTGTAATCATAACATGCGTTACATCTTATATTTACTTAATTTTAGTCTTGTATTGATATTTTCATGAACTTTCATCAGACTTGGGTTCGAAACTTATATATTATACTCGTTTTATTTAATTATTTATATATTTCTAATTGTGACCATATAATAGTGTTATCTGGTAATTTGCCATTTTAATCAATGACGTCATGTCACAACCATAGTCAAGGAGGTTATTATTATTATTAATAAGAGTTCTTGTAAACGTACCCCGAGGATCACTGCGACCTAACTAGATCTATTGTGGTCACAACTCTTACTCTTTAAGCTTAGATCAATACCGCAAGGCCGATAGTTTCTAAGAACTGCATAATATATACCAATAATACTTTTGGGATTGATCAGCTTACATCTAGCCTGAATGAACGCGGGGCAGTCGCAGAGGACGTGCATAGCCGTCTATTCTGCTTCAAGGCAAGACCTGCAGTCAGATGTCTCTGCAGGACTCATCCTGCTAAGGTGTTTGTTTAGATTACTATACTTATTATACCTATTAGAGCTCAAACCAATATCCTGAGTTCTTTCTAATGTATACTGATTGCAATTGAATAAAATTTGGCGCTAAACCTTGCGACGAGTTTCTTTGCATGCTCTTGGCCAATGGTATTTTGCCAATTTGATAGACTTTCTTGTTGATTCCATTTATTTATCAAGCAAAAGTGCAAAAAGCACTTCTAGGATTGCTTTTTCAACTCCGCATATTGGCTCTGGTCCTATCGGGAGTTCGTCTGATTCCTTCCTAGCTAGCTTGTCTGCAACCTCATTTCCTTTTATCTCAGTGTGTCCGGGAACCCATGCAAGCGTTACTTTGTTGTTTTTGCCCAGCTTATTTATTGACTTGGGCGCACTCCTCCGTAAGCTTAGAGTCAAATTCTCTAAATTGCAGAGCCTTTAGAGCAGCTTCACTATCGGCAGCGGTTAAGGTTTTCTTCTAAGCACGTCAGTATTGCGAAAATCTCAACCTGGTATACAGTAGCATAAAAGCCTAGGCTTATATGCTTTTTTACTAGTGGCCGCTGACAATACACTCTCGCTACGGCTTTTCCATCTTTCCTAGATCCATCAGTGAAGCATGTGACGTTCCCTGGCTTAATCAGCCATTCCTTTCTGCTTGTTGGAGCAACAATATACTGCTTCTTAAAACCATAACTTGTTATCATAGTATCCAATGGTATATCCATGATAGGGTAGTTTATGGGTTAATTATAAAGTGTCCTCTGTGTCGAAGATTGTCAGCTGCGTCTTCCTCGCTCTACAGCACGGAGCATTGCGAGTTGTACTTCCTTTTGTACATTAATGTCCAAAGGGGGCAAGTTAATATTGTCTCACTAAGTAATTTTAATTACTTGGGTCATAATTTTAATTTTATACATGATAAAATTAAAATTATTACTTGACTGTTCAATAAAAGCAGTTGTATTAACCAAGTACTTTGCTGTCTTAAATATAAAAGTTAATTGCAAACATTCTATTTATCCCTTAAATTAAGTAGAAAGATTATAACTACCTTTTGTTATTAAACAATTAATTCGAACAAATGAATTGGAATAATTAAACTCAATGTTATTGTCATAAATTGACATAGTAATATGTATTTTAAATGGCACTGATTTAAAGAGGCAGTTATAATTAGCAGTTTTGGTAAGTAAAAAATTATAACTAGAACATTTAATAACTAGTTCAGCAGCAGTATACAAAAATGAGTGATGAAAAATAATGAAATGGATCAGTGCATATATAATTGAACAGAGAAATAATTAAATGGGCGGTAAACAATATTAAACGAGCGGTTGCGTGTGGGCAATAATAAATCGGAATTTGTCGCTAAGAAATCTCATTCTAAGCAATTCTATAAATAAAGAGGTAGTAAAATAAAATAAAAAATCAGTACTTAAATAGTAATGAAAAATTGAATTACTTTTGCTATGATTGAAGGAATAAAATAAAACGAATTGTGTAGATAATAATAAAAGGAACTTTTGTTCGTAATTCGAAACATACTTGTGTAATTAAAATGACTTAAAATTTGATTAGAAGAAACTAAAATAAACTTATTGTATAATTAGTGCACGTTTTGCTTTGGACAGTCTGCCTCTCGTCCTTTTTTTGTAAAAGTGGAATGTTTTTAGCTTCAACTGGAGGTACGGCGTATTTCAAGCGTATGCACAGGCGTATGATCTGCCGAACTATTTATCGAACCGATCATTCCATAATTTTTACCGCTCATTCGATTATTGGACTGCTCAATTATTTTTAGAATTGATATTGTATGATTAAAATAACCGACTAATTGATTTTTTATTACTGTCCATGTTTTATGTTCTAACATACCTAGATAAGAGAGGCTTGACTGATTTTGTCGTTGAAGATGGTTTAGAAAAGTTTGGTTTGGATAGTTTACGATAAAATTAATAATTTTTAAACAATGAGCTACTCCTATCACCGTTATATTGACATAGATTAACCAAGTTATTAACAGCCAAAATGTCTTCTTTAAGTTCTTTTTGTGCCAGATTATACAGGACGTATTTGACACCGTAACGAAAACTTCTGTGGTAGTTTAGATGGGTGAATCTTGAGAAGCTAAATTTTCACTGTCCGGAAGGAAAAACTACCCGTTATTTTTTTTCTGTTATGTAAATGTTCTATCTACTGGGGGCACGATATTGATGGTGTTTAATCTATCTAATGATAATAGAAAAAAAAAACCTAAAGCTCTGAAAATTGATACCCCTGGGCTGTCCCTTCGACATTTTTGGAACAAACCTTTAATTTTATATAATCTTACGAGTATGAACGAAAATTAAAGGATTATTGTGACTTAAAGGTTAAGGCAAGAATTGACAATTCAATTAATAAATACAATATGGTGTCTGTATGTTATGTAGTTTTCTTTATAATTTGAGTTTAAGTTTTATCCGAGGCTAAGTGTTGATCACTTTGGCTCATCACAAAACTTGATGCACATCACTTTATGAATGTCATTGGAATGTGCACTTGCATTGGCGGGCAAGCTTTATTCGCGCTTTAAACATCGTGAAGGGAAGCCATGCGTCCCATTGCTCCGAACTCAGATTACGAAGGTAAGAATTTGATTCCCCTGGCTTTGTTACACCTGTTATTCTGGCTACACGTTTAATTGTTTTTTAATAATTCAGGATTTCTTAATTATGACAAACTATACGGGGTAAAGGGCTATTAACTATATATTTTATCAGTATTGGTATCACACAAAGATTTTAGCCAAATTAACAAAAAAAACTTCCTTTTATTGATTCCATTGGTATTGATTCCCTAGGAGTAAGTGCCAGGGTAATCACTTTTTCCTGAGTTTCCTTGAAATTTAAAAAAAAACTTTCTTCGTGAAACATGCATGATTCCATAATTATAATTATAAACAACATTTACAAGATCCTAAACGTTATTGTCAGCTTTATTATTGATTGTTTCAGAAAAATGATCCCATATTACACGCACAATTAATGAAAAAAGAAAGACAGAAGTACTTAAATAAAAAAAAAACTAAGAAAACAATGCTCTTGCTATGTGGGAGCATTTAGGTCCGGTGTTAAACTTTATTATTAGCAGTAATCCTGCACTAGAAACATTATATTTTATTTCGAATTCGCCATCTGCATAATACAGAAACCGAAAAATGTTCTTCGTGATGGCCAAGCTTAACTGGGATATTACAAACTAACGACGTGTAATCTAGAATTACTCAGAAAACGGGCACGGAAAAGAAGCTCCAGATGGTATGGGAGGGGTATTAAAAAGAAAAGTTGATCGAATAGTTGCCGAAGGGAATGACATTCCAAATATTGATTCTCCTGTCAGTCATCTTATAATTAGGTAAATGTCCGGGAGCTATGATAAAGGAAGTCCACGAATTAGGCATTTTGGAGAAATAATTATCAATTCCTTGCGATTTAAAAGAATTTCGAGGAACTATGGGTGATCATCAAGTAAAATGGAGCAGATTTAATCCTGAAATGCTGGCCATGAGACGTCTTAGCTGTGAGTCAGAGAAATGCTCTGAATGTTTAATACAACGTCGAACAAAATTAAAGCATCTAAAACTAAGGTCTCAAAAAAGAGCTTAGTCAAAGAAAATCAGATTGATACAACCACTCACTTGTACCGAAACAATAAGCTGGCAGAAACTTCAGGCCAAAATATACAATCTGATATTCATGTGCCATCTGACGGTAGTTTCTGGACTGACATCCCCTCAATTAATAACATTTTTATGTCATCTTCTATGACCAAAACCGTATTATCAGCGCTCTATAGGGCTGAAGATTCTGATTCCTCTGAATATAACATTTTTAACAAATTGAATATTCGTGTCATTAAACTATTGGTATAATAGTTAAGAACTATGTCATTTTTTTTTATTTTGAAGAAGATTGAAGTTGATTTTACTCTATATTTTCGCATTTTGAGTTTTTAGTTATGTAAGTAATATTTTGATATTTTTGATAGTTAAATTTTAACTGGTGCGAATTAATAATAAAGTGACAATATTGAAAGGAGAAGATTGATTACTTTATTGGTAAAATTTTGCAAATGATGTTGCATCTTTTTTTCGCGCCCAAATTATCTATACTGTTTTTACTTTTTAGTTAAAGTCAAGGCCTCTAGGAAAAGACGAAATTCAGCTGCTTCTGGAACTGATTTCCAGGCATCCAATAATAATAACCAAAGCGACAAATGCTACTAACAACAGGCTCAAAGAAGATGCTTGGAAGTCAATAGCTCAAGAATTTAGTGCAGTGGCTGGAGAAATGCGTCGTCCGGAGCAGCTAAGGCTTAAGTGGAAAAATCTAAAGAAGGCCGCTAGAAAACGAAGTGCCTTGATAAGACAAAACAATTTAAAGGTTTGTTGTATTAAGATTAATTTTGTAGATTCATAATGTACTTACATGATTCAACCAAAAATAAGAATAATTTAAAAAATGCTTTCTTTGCAGACTGGTGGGGGCAAGTCTTTTATCCCTCCTGATGAAGCTTTAGACCGAGTACCCACAATGTTAGGTTCAACGTGCAGTGGTTTCTCGGTTGAGTTTGGGGGGGATAGCGATGACATATCACAGGCTTCTATTTTACCAACTACGATAGAAGTCTTTAATGAGATTATTGTGCCCTCGAAATCGATTAGGGTCAATGGTGGTGATGGTGATGGTGGTAGTAGTGGTAGTGGTGGTGGAAGGGAAATGGTGGTGGTAGGTAGTGATTTAGAAAGTGAAGGGATAGCTAATTTCATACCAAAGAAAATGGTGTTTAATACTCCCCGCAATTCTTGTAAGTTATTTAGTATTTATTAATTTTAGCTCTATTATACCTACACCAAATAAATTAGTTTGCATTAAAGGTAAACTTAATGCCTACGGATATTTTCCAGTTAACTTTTTGGCCAATAGAGAGTGTAGTGTGCTATCAATACTACACATAATAATATTATTCTACTCAAAACTATGTAAAACTATACAAAATACATAATCCAATGTCTTACAATATTTACAATGATATGTATATGTATATGGCTACACATATAATTAGTATAAAAATTATAATATGTACATAAGTAATTAATAATGAGTATTATAGACTTTATTTATGTGTTAGGTCAGCAAACAAGCACACTGCTCTCCTGATGATAAAATAAGACAACCATGTCCTATAGACACCATAGAAGTTATAGGTGCATTAATGTCATATGACCGATATGTTAGGCATATTGTGCATGTTAAAGCTACATTATCCTTTGAACCCTTATATGAAAGATTCATTATGGCATCAGGAATAGGCTTTTATGATTAGCATTCAAGAAGGCTTTACCTGGGCAATTCATTGCACAGCCTTTATCATCAGTGGTCTTGGTGGTGGTAATTTCATATTTAACATATTTTTAACTATTTAAAGCTTCAACATGTTGATAAACTTAAAATTTAACTTAACTGTATCTTACTCATAAATGCTTTGGATGTAACATTTAGTAACTATTCAAATATGTCCTTATTTTCTGACTGTTGTTTATTCAGGATTACATCCCAAAACCAACCAAACTTAAATAATTAATCTGTTTTTTGTTTACAGTTAATAAACGCAGAAAGCTTAGGGAAGACTTAGCTAAAGCACAAATTACAAAAGAATTGGCTATGGCAGAATATTTCCAAGCTAAAGCTAAAAAGGTAGAGCTAGAAAATATAAAATTAGAATTAGAAATTAACAAAATTAAGGATTATGTGTGTGACAGTGACAATAAAAGTGCAAACTTAAGTGATGGTAGTTAGTGTTTCAAAAAATAGTGGATATGGATATTGTATAATTTTTAATGTTTAAGATGTAATTTAGCTAATAGTGTTTGTTATTTAAAGTGTGTTTAGTTAGTAACTACTAAGAAAATTTTGATTTGTGTATTATAATATTTTTTTATGTAAAAAGTGTAATTTAACTAACGGTAGATTGTAATTACTTAAATTTTAATTTGTGTGATTCTTGAAAGAAGCAGACATTTGTTTGATAAACATTAATGTCTCGATTTCTGGTTGGTTTACTATATTATTTTATTAAGGTATTTCTGTGTATTAGCATTGTTGACTAACACCCACATCCAGGCATATAATTTCCTTACTTTGCAGTTAGATCAATTTGTCCAGGGATATTAAGTCTGGACTTCTAGTTGGTTTACTGTATTATTTTATTAAGGTATTTCTGTGTATTAGCATTGTTGCCTAACACCTACAACACAGGCATATAATTTCCTAACTTCGCAGAGAACATTTATTTATATTTATAGTACATAATATTACGTAGTAATCAAACTTACTTATCTATGGAAACATGCAAACTGGTTAGTATGAAGTCTCCAAGCCACATCTTCAAGTTAATTCAGAGTATACTATTCCACCTATCTTGACTTTGTTTCCCTGTGTTGGTCCGGGCTTGTTTGCAGACTAGATCATCTGCCTTCCTGCCAGGCAGCTCGTAATAGGCGAGCATAGTCTTATCATCACTAACACCGTAACATCCGCCGTTGACGTGTTCTGGACCGGAGAAAGGTAGTCGGAAAACAAATTTTTTTGCTGGAGACCTAACATCCCGGCCTTAGGTTGTCAAGGGTGTCTTTGGGCGGCGCGGCGTGAAGTTTTTGCCATCGGGGAATCCGTCTGCTTGTTTGCCTTTTAATATCATTGCCTCATGTTCATGAGGGGCCTAGGTTCGTTCATCTAATCATCCCCCCTGAATACGCTGTGGTCGAGTGCTGTGCAGTAGTTTCCTTGGATTGTTACCAGTGCTTAAACCATTCCTTTCGCCATAGCGTAAATATTGCTACTGTCGTGTTCCGTGATGGAAAGTAAAGTAGCAAATTTACTGGCACAAGTAGCCTTATATCTGGGTATAAGATAATGATTTTATTGTTGTTACATCTATGGTTTTCAGGAAAATTATTTTTCAAGGAATTGAAATGACATGGAATGAAAATAAATAATTTATTTCTGGAATATGCGTTTTATTTCTGACTTCAACATTTACAAAAAACAATTGTATATTTTGATTAAGTTTTACCCTATCTACCATAAACTACCACCACTTCCAAACCTAGCCAATCAAGAGAAGAAATGGCAAACAAACTCCTCGGCAACCAATAGATCCTTAATCAAATTAATTTATATAAATTGTTAAAAAATAGGTTTCTCAGGTTCTACATCAGTAATTTTATGTAATCTGCAGATATTGTGTAGCACAGAGGTTCCGATAATAATGGCTTGTGTTGTCTGCAGTGCAAGTTTAATTTTTCAAAGATAATACTGGAAAGCGCCTTTTCCATACATTAAAACATCTGAAAAAAAAGAGTTGTTATTTAAAAAGCTTACAATACTTTTAAAAACAAACTATTACTATAGAAATATTTTCATGTTACATTTTTAATACCTTTCAATAGTATTCCTGGTCTTTATCTGTGCTTCATTGTAACTGTGATCTGCATGTGACAATGGGTTGAGAAGTGGCGTTAAAAGATATGAAGTACATGGATATCTGCTGTCACCAAGAAGACATCTGTTACCAAATAATCTAGCTTCGCATTGCACTAAAAATAATTAAAATGTAGAAATTAAAGTTAATTTCGTTTAGGTAATAATATTACCTGTATTATTACTTATTTTTTAGTTCCGAGTTGTTGAAGATAGAATCATGGGCTGACCCAGGCCAATGGGCTACAACATTCATAAATAACAGCTCAGCATTGCAAACTCCTTGAATATTAAACGAAAATAAAGGCATATTTTGTTCCTGTATTCTTCTCCTATGTTTGAATCTAGAAAAATGTTAAATACTAAATTAAAAAGAACTTAAATAACAAAACAATCCTATTGTTACTGACCAGGTGACTGCACCAATGAGCCACCTATTTCCAAATAACCCATCTGCACATTGCACTGTAAATAATATTAACAATTTACAAACAATCAACTTCTAGTATATTGTTTATTAGATATAATAT
>NJDC01003158.1:85077-101462 GCA_002245475.1 Calephelis virginiensis
GTGGACGAGGATTCATTTCGATTACTCGTTGTTGGGACCAAGTCGTTGGAAAAATATAACGCGAAGAATTGACCGAACGTCTAATCATCGCTGAAAACTTTTTGGTTGATTTTCTATCGTATGATCCAATATTACGTTGAAAACAACAGTAGTGCTTAAATAAAACATTATCTGACAGGTTTTTCAATGTATGGACGATGGGCATTATTCTTTTAACATTAAAAGTGGCCTGCGTCCTTCTCCAAAGTTTAATCTATTTTTTTAATATTAAAATAAATATAATAAATTGTATCCCATGTTATAGAAACATCTAACAGAAGATTTTTTCAACATTTTAGAAATATACATCGTCTCTGTGGTCTATCCGTCTGGCATTGGACATGACTTCTTGAGATACTGGGTCCAATCTCCGGACCGGGCAACAAAAAATGAAAAATGTGAAGTTTCAATTTTCTAAAACTAATTCGCAAAGTAATTACTCAAAATGTCTACTATACGATAAGATATCGCCTATCCACGGTAAATGAATTACCCTGAAATACTACAAAATCAAATAATGTTCCTATCTATTTAGAAAAAAATTAACTAAAACAAAACTTATGCATCATTAAGTATTATACGATGATATTCTGGAAAGAACAAATTTAAAAAGTAGTTCACCACGTACAACCTTTTTGTAAGGAGCTAACTACCCGTCAAGGCCGTGTGGTCGGTAGTTACAAAACCCTATTTTTCTTATTTATGGCTGCAGTGTTCTTTGGCCGGGCTATTTTCTAAAGCTAACTGAGACCACCGCGACCGCCTTCCTTTCATGACAACTTGCCGGCTTTGCACATCTGTCGTCGAAGTACTCCATCATTTGATATTATTTTAAATCTGCTATATCTTCTATGATATTCATTTAAATCGAATGATGTATAGAGCAATTTTGTTTTAAATTAAATACTTGTGATGAATAACGTATTTATTTTGAAAAGGAATAATATCATATTTATAAAAACAGCTTCGCAAATAATGCATTTACTTTAAAACAAATTTCGTTAGCATAAAAAAGTTTATAATGAGCTAGCTAACCTTAAAAGATAGAAATATGCTGTCGTGGACTTTTTTGAAACTTTCAAAGGAAAACAATTCTGTTATACATGCTTTTTGCGAAACTTTAGCCGTTAACGCAACGCAAGCAGCGGTTTTTCTCAATATGGAAAAAATCCCTCGATTTTGAAACATTCTTGATTGGTACTCCGATCCCATCCGTCTTAGTATGATGATATCTAGCCTATGGATTTCCTTAGTGAATGGGCTATCTAAACTGAAAGGTTTTTTTTAAAAATCAGACCAGCAATTCCTTTACCTTGCACAGTTAATATGGGAAAATATCCTGTCATAATGATGTGGCTACCTACTCTAAACGTCATTTGAAACCAAACATTGTACTTGCGTGTATTGCTTAAAACTCTTCGAAAGTCATCAGAATTGCACAACAAAAGAGACTTCGACGGCTCAGCTAGTTCACCAAGCAAAGGTACTATTAGCACAACCCTGCGTTTCATCTTTGAATTTTAAGGCATCACAATGCTGACATTTTTATTCATTTGTCCAACTAAAATCAAAGGAGGATTTTTATACTGTAACGTATGATCATGATCGAATCCTGCATTAAAGAAAACATTCCAATCAAACCTACTGAAAATGCTTCTATGTTAAGCTTGACACTGCGCGCTAGCTGATCTTCTCTCTTGCGTCTGTGTAATTGGATAAATTGGAATGTTTTCGTTAATGCAGGATTCGCTGCATTAACGAAAACATTCCAATCAAACCTACTGAAAATGCTTCTACGTTGTCTCTATTGCGTCTGAGAAAAGGTTTCAGATTACCTCAAAGGCATTTGACAGACAGCCTGTTCTGCAAGTCCTTTAATGTAAATTTCGGGATGAAGAGTATCCTATGTTTACTCTCCGGCTCCTTAACTACCCCTACACTAATTTTCGTTCAGGTCGGTCAGAACAAACGAACAAATGAACTTTCGCATTTATAATATTATAGTGGGATAGTGGGAAGTGTCTGTCACTCCTGGGTTCATCATCAGAACTTCTACACTGATGAAATAACTAATGAAACTAAACTAACGAAAATGTATCGAGTGCTCTGACAATTCAAAGATACAGTCTCTTGAAAAATTGGTACTTTTTGTTGATAAGCTTCCATCATTAGTACAGTATCGTGAAATGACCATTATTGATTATTAGCCAGTAATTATAATCCAAAAAAAACACTATTCTTGTCTACAATTTTTTAGAGTTTTCTTTGCTTTCCCCAGGATCGCATCACCAGATCTTTACCTGGTGACCATAGGACCACCTCTTAAGCATACCCTTTCAAACAAAAAAAAAACAATTTTCCAAATCAGTCCAGGGGTCTTCGAATAATCGCGTAACATACAAAAAAACATACAGGCGAATCGATAACCCCCTCCTTTTTCAAGCCGGTTAAAAATGATACTTTGTTACTCTCAGACTCCTAAACTACCTCCATACCAAAATTTCGTTTAGATCGGTCCAGGGGTTAGACCGTGAAGAGGGATTAAACAATCAAACGAACTTTCGGATTTATAATATTAGTGGAAAGTGAGATAACATACACCATATTTTTTATATGTTTTTCTGACCATCTTTTTCTTATAAAAGTTTACGTATTACGTAGAAAAAGAGGCGAGCATAGGTTAAATTGGTAATTGGCGACAAGGCCACTGGTGGCAGAGCGATATGCAGCAACTTGCTTGGGTAGGGATCCACCATTCCATATCTGTTCTTGAAGCCATTACAAAGTTAGCTTACAAAGTCGAATTCCGGTCTGGAGGGTAGGGTAGATGGTAGACTTGCACATTGTGGAGTAATGCAGATGTTGGGACGTGTTTCAGGTGGCAGCTGTGATTCTGGCGATACAGCAGGGTCGACGGACGATGGCTTGCAGAGAGAAATGCGCGCGACGGCAGCGCGATGGTGACAGCGAGCGCGGCCTCTTAGCGAGTGGCTGGCCGGATCTCAAGCTGCAACTTTTCACTATATTCAAAGGATTCTAGCAGGTATACCACCCAACAATTACTGATTTCTCGCAATACTGTCTTATTGTGTCAAACTTGTTGTACTTGTAATGTTTGACATTGAAAGATGCTCATATTAATTGACGGCTTCGTTTGTCGAGGGATGAGCGTACACTCCTCTCTCCACCGACCAACCGCGAGGCTCGGGTTCGATTTCCCTATGTATTCATATTTCGATGTACTTATCTATGTATTTGCGTATCTGTCTTTGTATCTCTGGGAATCTATTTATCTATGTATCGAAGTATTTATATTCACTGTATATCTGCATATCTGTATCTTTCTTTCTTTTCTTTCTTTAGGTTTTGGCATTCACGTTAGTATTTTGCCATTAGTCAAGTAGAAATTTGGATCAAATTTACCAAAATTGGGATTAAATATAATTAGTCATAAGTCATAAGTCGTCAATAAGTCATGTCAGGGTCTTGAGTAAAGCGGTAGGCTCATTATTCAAGCTCATGTTGTGAGATTTGGCGGCAACGAAGAAATACACGATACGCTAATTTTTTAATGATTATTTCATTTGTGCACTTTCATTGAACACAATTGTACAAAATTTACTAATGTTACTCAATATAAATACGAAATTCAATAATTATGAAAAAACTTCATTTTTTCTGTATCTATTTCTCTTGTGTCTATGTTTTTACGAATATATGTGTCAATGTTACCTAATGGTGTGAAATATACTTTACTAGCTGTTACCTGCGGCGTTGCCCGCATGGTCGTACAGGAACATTATTTCGGGATAAAAACTATCCTATATGTTAATCCAAGGCACTCTGTATGTCTGCACCAAATTTCGTGAAAATCGGTTAAGCAGTTTTTGCGTAAGGGAGAAACAAACAGACAAACTTTCGCATTTATAATATTAATAGGACAAATCTATGTCGTTGACTGTCATGTCGTAGAGAAATTCGTAGACATACATTTTGTTGTTATTTTAAATTAAAACTCTTTCAAACATTCGATTACGTTAGAAAAAAAATTTAGTGTAAATGAAAATATTCACGTTATTTTATACACGCCATTTTTGAAGAATTTACTTACCGGTTTAATAGTGAGTCAGGTATTACCTACGCGTTCATAAACTCCATCATAGGTAATCAAAGTTTACAGTTTAGTTTACTGTAACTGATGAATGTCTGTTGAACTTGGCACTAGGCACACTTTAAGGCCTCAAACTGGATCTCAGCGATTTGCGGGGCGGCGGCGAGAGCGGAGCGGCTGAACTCGATGTCAGCGGCCAGATCACTCGTGTCGTGGCGACGAAGTGTTGTGTTAGATGTAGGCACGGTGTCGATACGGCGCTGCCGGCTACATCTTTTGAACCGAGTGCTTTTGATTCGTATAATTTATTACAATACCCCAACAAGTTGCACGATTATACAGGAATGGGTGGAGAGACGTTTAATTAATACATTTTATTGTAGGAACTATACAGTCCAATTAGAACCTACCTACACATATTATAATCTTTTTTTACTATTCAAATGTTTTTAATTCCAAATATTTTTTTTTTACAAATACAAATATCTTTATTCATTATTTTACATGGTATCACAATGGTATCACAAAATTGGTTATCTAACAAAAAAATAACTAATTATTCCCTTCGGTAACATGCTGCGATGTACGTAAATTTAACGTCAAATATTAAATACAAAGGGGAACAGCACTACGTTGACTCAATCGCAGGGAGACCGCTTGACGGTCATTCGTCGCTCGGGCATCGCTGTCCGCTCCGCCGCCGCTCCGCTGACATCCAGTTCACCTCAAGAATCTATGTGTTAGATCGTGCCGCTCTCGCCGCCGCCCCGCAATCGCTGAGATCCAATTTGTGGCCTAAGTGCCTAGTGCTCAGTTTCTAAAACGTACCTATTAGCTAAGTTCAAATAAAAAACTGATGATGTAGAGCATTGCGTAAAATTACATTAACCATTTCAAGCTACATTTGACCCATTTATAACTCGGATTCTATTCTAGTAACATACATGAAATACTGTGGGCACTCTAACTAAATTTGAACATGACAAATGATTTTTCTTATTTTGAATGAATTAAATATCATCTTCCCATCTTATCAGCGTTTGTCCCTGGCAGCTAACATGTCTGAATGCCAAGTTTTAGACAATCAAAACATAAGTTTAACTTTCTAATTTCGGATTTTTGCTATTCCGAAGTTTTAGGTTCATTTGCGGCATACTCTTTACCAATGCAAAAATTATAAATTATTAATGTAGATTAAAAATCACAGGGAACAGTGATATCAACAAAAAAGGCCGGCGCTCCAACCGATCTACCAGCACGATTTCAGGCGTAATGGCAACAATCCTTACGGTTGTAAGTACGCCCCAATTGCCCCAATCACGCCTTCCAAAAAATTGAATTTGGAAGGCGTAAGAAATAGTACAAGCATAACCGGGTCTCACCAAAGGTGTCACCGAATCGTAATCAAGACGCAAACGCTAGTGTATCAACATCGGGTTCATGAAGAACCTGATAAAATCGACCATGTAGTTGTTACATGTTCATGCGATCCTGAGTACCAAGTACGTACTACACCATTCTCGTGACCTAAGGAGAGTAGAGTCAGTACATTATCGACTCCTACGATGTCACGATGCATTTTACTCTCAACATGGAGGAACAATTCTATAACATTATATACTTCACGGATATGGAGGTTTTTGGCGCTAAGGAAACCACGTCTTCCAGATTTTCGAGAAATATACGTGATGTCACATATGTGCGTGAATGATGCATGCGATATAATATCCAGATATATATTTATTATATGTATCACCCAGCTGTTGAAAGCATGAACCTTGACACCCCCTGACAAAAGCCTTTTCAACACCTTTGTAAAGCGACTAAAGAAACGCCCCACCATCAAGTGATTAACATCCCGAACCAGTATACCTAGAACCTCCGGTATACCATGATAAGTAAGTGTCGATTTTAGAGAGAGATATGAATATAATCGCTATCTACAACTTTCTCTCTTTACACATGAATCAGAATCAGAATCAGAAACATATTTATTCACGTGGACCATACAAGTGATCGGAATCGCGGCCACACTCGCACACTGAGAAGATCCGCAAAGGAACTTAGCGGGCTTGTCTTTTTTTAATACCAATATTTACTTTTTAAACTATATAAAAAATGCAAATTATAATCTAATTTTAATTCTAACAAATTGAAGAGAGAGATTGAAACCTCTATCCCCAAGCATGTTCGTCTTCCAACCAATCTGAGACCTTTTAATAGCCTTTCTTACATAATTTTGCTTTGGTACATTTTTCAAACTTATTTAAAGGTAGATCTTTAATAACACTGGCCGCTTATTGCAGAAACGTATACATTGACCCAAATAGGATTTACAGTTGTATATTGATATCTACTAGCTTAGCATTGGATATTGAAAATCTAATACACTTCGTTTTATTACCATTTAAAAGAAAATTGTTAATTGTGAACCAATGCACAAATTTGGATATCGCATTGTTCACTTCGTCATACTTACCTAATTGTCTTTTCCCTTTAAACATCATCCGCGAACAATACAATATTGTGGATATTTCTTATGTAACAACCCGAAGAAACCCGAAGAAGTTTTATCATTTATTTTATCCCGTTGAACTCTATCGTTCAAATATGAGATCATGACATCAAGAGCTTTGTTCTTAATTCCGTAATGGCGTAAATTCCTGATCAAACTATCATGATGAACACAGTCGAAAGCCTTAGAGAGATCATACAATACACCTAATGCATCATGCGAGTTCTCTCAGACTGCAAAAAGATTTTTAAATATTTCCAAGCCTGTTTTTGAGCGGTTGAGCAACCTGTGGTAAATCAAAACTGTTTAGTATGTAACAATTTATTTACATTTAAGTGATTAAGCATCTGATTAAGTATCAATTTTTCAAATATTTAATTATGTGTAAGCAGAATCGAAATAGGTCGAAAATTTGTAGGGTCAGATGTGTTACCAGTTAACAGGTCAGTGTTACCCGTATTTAATAAAGTCACTACCTTGCTCTTTTTCATTAGATTATAAAGTAAAACATTCGATATGCAGTAGTTAATGTATAACTAATGGCCAAATGTTGTGCAATATCGTAAATTAATGATGCTACGGTTTTCATAGAATGTCCCCATAAGTCCGACGTTTTTTTTTCATTTGAAGTGACTTAAACGCTTTTATTACGTCTTTCGTATCGACAAAGGTAAATTCGAAAGCTTTGTTACATTCGGTTACAGATTGCTTCAATATTTACTCCGAAATAATAGAAGATGAGCAAAGAGCTTTGGTTGTTTCGATCGGAATATTGGTGAAGAATTTTTCAAACTCTTTTGCTATTTTCTCATCTTCTTTAATGCTATATTCATTTATCTTTAACTTAAAAGGAATAAAGAAAGAAGCAATTACTCACAAGCCAAAGAGTATATAAATACTACATAATAAGAGGCGGGACTTCCATAGATACATAGCAAACCCTTATAATTTGAAAGTAAGTCTAAAGGCATTCAGATATAAGGCAACTAGTGTCATATGATCAGTTATATTGTCACATTGTTTACATTTCTTACATAATTTCAAAGCATCGTACTCAAAATAATGCATATTTAGTATTATTTAACATTTATTTTGTATTAAAAAGAAAGATGAGTGATATTCCACATCGTGACCAAGGAGTTACCTAATTATCTATATATTAATACATGATGCCAAAACCTTGGACCCCTTTTTACAAAAATTGTGCAGACGCAGAAGCACAAAATTTGGCACACTTATAGTTTATGTGTAGGAGAAGTGCAGAACGCTAATATTTTTCAATAATGATGCTTATAAAGTACATTAAATCAATAAATAAAACATTACCCACACTACCATGCATTTGACACACACAAACAAATTTATTAGTGATAACAATAAAAGATCACAGATGGCGCACTAAAAGGTTTGGGAACAAAGTAGTTGGTCCTTATCAACAAGATATTAAAATGTATTATGATCAAATTTTGACCAATCGGCAACCACTAGTTAGTATTAAAGAGTACGGGTTAAAAATCTCAAGGATCAGTGCAAACAAGATAGATCTATAGTAATCAAGGCTCTTATTCATTAAGATCACATAATTTCCGCAAGGCCGACGGTATTTAGGAACTATACAATTTATTTGGAATTTAGTAGCTTAATATACTGGGGATTTATTATATGCCCACCCCGAAGAGTACTTCTCAATTGATTGATTGCTGACCCATCTCAGAGTATGTACATTGCCATTTGCCCCGCTTCCAGGTACGATCTACAGTCAAGGGCTGCTGGGCTCATCCTGTTTAGATGTTTGTTTAAGCTGCAGTGCCCTGTTTACTTTAGACTAAAATTCTGAGCACTTTTCGTTGTACGTTCATTGCAATCTATGTAAAATTGGTACAAAGCCCTGCGATTATTATTTTTGTTTGCACTTAGCCCTTCCAATTCAGCCAGTTTGACAAGGTTTCCTGCCGGATCCAAATCGCGAGAAAGCTTTGATAATTGTTTCTGGCAATATCGGTTCAGGTCCGTGTGAATCTATAATACGACAGATATGCTTATGAAAATAGGAGCGGCTTAGATTTTATCCAGTACATTGGAAGATAGCACATATTTCGACTTGATATACAGTATCATGAAGACCCAAGTTCACATACTTAGTGAATATCGGTTGCTGGCAGAAAACACCAAATCCCGCTTCTACATTTTTTCTTGCCCCGTCCGTAAACTACGCGACGTTCCCTGATTTGATGGATTTTAGTACTCCGTTAAACGATACTTCTCTGCTACTTAAAATAGGATTGTACAGACTTTTGTAAAAGCTGTATTTTATTATCACAGTATCTGATGACACAACGTCAAAATACCTAAGCACAACTTTTGAAACAACGGAGGTATTGCCATGACGAGATCATATGATCAACATGAGTTTCTTTCGCCAGATCTTCTCAGTGTGTGGCCGCGATTCCGATCCAGTGGTAGTTTAAAAAATGTGGACGCGCACGACGACTTGTATGGTTCAAGTGATTTTTTTTTATTCGGATTCAACAGTTTTTATTCCACCAAGTCGGATTCAACAGTTTCACGATATACGTCCGTGTCTGCCATAAATGTTGCCATTTTCATAAACCATGACATGGGTGGTTTATAACCGTCGGCTGCACCAGCTCCGGACCGCTTCGAATTGTTGATTTTTCTTACCTCGGTACGATACACAGATAATAGATTTTTAATTTTAGTTTTGTTTTCATTGTTAAACTTGAATCATTCCTTATAACTACGACAAGCAGAACCAAATTAGCATAAAATCATTTTTCTGATTATGACATCTGCCGTTATGTTTTTTTTATTAAAACCTTGTGGTGATTCATAATTTACCCAAATTACCATTTAACACCTTCTAAAAATCCTGGTACGTGCTAGACGATTGGGAACCGTAGCATAATTCTCACGGTGGAAGGGATCCTGTAGTATACATATATGTTGCCATGTTTCATAGGTTTCTCTAGGTTGATTTGTAATGTTAATTAATATATCGTATAAAAATTGGAATCGTCGACACAGGAGGAGACCGTGTGGCGCCAGAGCGGGTCACTCCCGCTAGCGCCACACTTCCCGACGGCGGCGCGCCGGTCCCGACCTCGGCCACGCGCCAACCGCCGACGCGCGGCTCGTCGGCCCGCAGTCCGCAACAAAGTCCGCTGGCCCACCGCCCGCCGCCCACCGCCATCAGGAAGCACCTTCGACGACATCACCACCGCCACGCACACACGCGCTGCTCTCCTCTCACAATTATACTCATATCTATTATGATAATTAATAATCTAGTCATATCTCTTGTACTCTTGTGAGAATAAAAAATCCGTAAAACATAAAACCTCAGGCCAAGCAACAGTAAGACGTTGCTAATTATTGCAAAAACGGATTGAAGCGCTACACACAAAATCCGCCCGGAAATGCGTGGTTTATATGTAACAGTCTCACTCCAATTAAAACATGACGGAAAATAGACTTTTGTAAAGTTTATTAAACAGAATACATCCGAAAAAAAATGCAAAGATATCAAAATAATCTCGACATATTTTATAACTGCTCGTATTATATGGAAAATAATAGAAGTAGAAACATCAAGCAGTGACAGTTACTGACGTGTAACATTCTAGTGGTTGCAAGTTGCAACCAATGGTCTATAAGAATCTCAGTTATTGATCATTTATCTCAATTTATAACCTACTGAATCGAGCTCAGTTTGCTCATCACATAAAGCACAGCGCCGAAGATATCTGAATCCTTTACAATGCTCTGTAGTATTGTAGGACGGTAGGTGTGAGTGTGTGTGTGACGTTTGTGTGTACGTCGTTGGAGCAAAGGCCAATTTTGTTTCAGTACCTGCAGAATCAGTTGGAAATGTTATTTGGTAACCTATGATTTACAATAACACTTGATGGGTTCGAATTTGAACCCGGCGCGAAACAGTGTAAAGACCTTACCGTGACGCCATTATGCAATAATATAGTACCTATACAGGGTGTATTCGACATCGTAACGAAAATTTATTTGGTAGTTTAGATACATATGATACTTCAAAATTCCTTTTACAGTTTTTGTCGGAAACAAGCGGTAAAATATTGAGCAGTTCTTCAACCTGATATGTATAGCGAACAAACTAACACCGTGACATACTACTAGGTGGTATAGTTTCGCAGCGACGCGCCCGGATTGGTACTATCGCTTTACCTATTCCTGCCACTATAACGTCCAATACTTGCCGTTGACGTGTTCCGGTTCGGAGGGTAAGGTAGTAGGGTAAGGTAAGGTAAACTTACTTTTGCTCGAGGGCTAACATCCCGGGCCTAAGGTTGGCAACGCACCACTACCACCATTTGGTGTCTCTAGGCGGCGTGAATTTCTTACCATCAGGAAATCCGTCTGCTTGTTTGCCTACCAATATCTTAAAAAAAAGTTACACGGTGTATAGTATGTAAACGCAATTTCGTGTCAAACCATGTTCAACATAAAGTTGCCGTCCACGGTCACTGAGGGTTCCATAACAAAGATAACAAATAAATGCAGTGCGAATGTGGGTGGATGTATGTGTCCGGGATGGGGCTTCCATTCCACGACCAAATCACTCCTATAACTGGATGTGGAGAAAGCTAAGCAAGTCTGTGGGATTCATATCACGAACTACTTTTGAGCCCTTCACCATTTGAAAACATTGATTAAAACCTCGTGATTTATCTATAACGACTACGAGAAACGAGCAAAGATTGCGTGGACGGGTCACTACCAACAAGTCCACTAGGTTAGGTAGAGTGCTGTGTAGCAGGAGCAGCACACGCAGGTGGGGTCGACCACCTTACATATATACCGGTCCGAAGGTATGGCAGCCAGTGGAGTTACACAGTAGGCCTAGCATCCTGACTACAGGATAGCGACGCCCGTATGATATCCATGGTGTCTATAGCTCACGTTTATATCTTACCATCAAAACTTTGAGTATCGTGTTTTTTTTGGGTGTCGCCAAATTTTTCTGGATAAAAGTAAGGATGCCATGCCGTCCACGCTATAATTTTCAGTATTGGCTCTAATGCAGCTAGCGTAATGTGATGTTATTGACAAATGTGAATCGGTGGTGTTGCAATATCTGTACAAAAAGTACGAAATGCCGTTTGTTTTGGCTAGTTTTTAGGTTTTACTAATTAAGTCAAATTTTGTAAACGTACCTTTAAGCCAAGATCCGGCCATATCACTCCAGTTACAATAAAGTTACCTATAAAAATATCTTAGATGTTAGTAATACGCAACTATTTACATTTGAAATCTTACAGATTTTTACATTCCATATAAACAGTCACATCAGTACGCTAACTCCAACGCCAGGGAGGCAGATAGTGTCAGTGGCCTAGTGTCACTGTCGTTCCAGACCTGCATAGCTCTCTCCACATTCATTCCTCTTTTGATACAAACACACCACATCCGGAAACTCTATAACCATCCAAGGCACACGAGCGATCGGGTTGTGGAATGTATATTTCGTTTATAACGTATATTCATGTTTGCTATATAAATTTAAAGCTAATTTTGTCTTAGTATGACGACATATGGCTGCCTGTATGTGGAAAAATGAATGCTAATTTTGCCAGTCGTTAAAATGCTAGGTGTCAAAAATAAAGTGAAAGAGAGTTAGTGTCTAACGCTCTCGTTATCTTCAGACACTGAAAAAGAGTCTGATGTTTGTGATGATGATTAATAACAGTGACTGCTGCGATGACAGTGAAAGTAACGAGAACGTGCGTGTGTGTGCGTGTGTGTGTGCGTGTGTGTGTGTGTGTCGGTGTAATGCAGTAAGGCGTCACGATACTGGCTCTGAACGTGATAATTCACTGCCATTTTAAATTAGCCATCTACGTTTTCTACACAAATTGTGATATATTTACTGTACTATAGAGAATATGTCTGGGAATATAAAACACCACAGGTGGAGTTCTTGTTGAATGTTTCTTCTATTCTCCAATGTGCCAATGGCGTCATTTCCGCCAGTGTTGCTTAGTTGCGGATGTTACGTAACTTAATAATAGAAGTCTACCTTAACATTCCAATAGTCAAGATAGTTCATGTTATTGTTTATAGTTGTATATACTTGCACAT
This sequence comes from Calephelis virginiensis, assembly GCA_002245475.1. Classification (NCBI taxonomy): domain Eukaryota; kingdom Metazoa; phylum Arthropoda; class Insecta; order Lepidoptera; family Riodinidae; genus Calephelis; species Calephelis virginiensis. Next base: position 97,875 of record NJDC01003158.1, read on the forward strand.
AATATTGGTAAATAAGTATGTAATCGTCGTGTACTATGCTCATATATGTACTTTCTCTATAGACTGAAAGATTGACTTAATAGACATGTAAATAGATAATGTATTGTGTAAGTATATTGATGTATTATTACATAATTGTTGTTTAATTGCATACGTCCAGACAGTGGCGTGCTGGGGCTTGTACATTATATAAACAATTTGAAGAAGACGCTTTGATATCTCGTTGAACTAAAAAGTAGAAAGAATATAATTTTCTTTAAGTTCAAATAAAAAAAAACACACAGAAACGTTTTATCGTAAAATAGGCCTGATTTTCGTTAATATATTTTATAATAGGTATCTATTAAATAAAATATTTACAACACTATAAATTATCATTATACGCATTAAAGTTAACAGTTTGCAGTGTCCAAAGGGCCCCATCTTCCTCTGCTTGAATTGCTAATGCTTTATTTAATAATGTACTTAAGCATTTAATAAACCAGTCGGGCACGAACTTGCGTTTCATTCACGTGGGTCAAATATCCATAACATGGCGATTATTGAAGATCTAAAACTTTTTAATTCATAATTAATAGTAAAATAAATACAGAAATTTAAATTCAAATAAAAAAAAAAAAATTAATGTATTGAAAATTATCTCAATACATTATAAAATCAAATTTATTACAATATGGAAAAAACTTACTTAAAAGAAAAGACCGTGATAGTGCAGAATTTTTTTCTAAATAATTGTTAATAAATATAATTGCTAATAAATGTTAAAGAATAGGGAGCATCAGTAGATAGCTTAATGAGTGGCCCTCTGTACCTACACATCATATTATATTATGAAAATTATGTAATTTGTTAATTTCTGACTAATATTTTTTTTATTTTAGTTGCCTTGTAATCCAGTCTTGGACTTAAATTTGTTAGGTCCCGGGTCAAGTAACAAAAATAAAATGTGTTTTTCAAATTGCCCGGGATTGGAAAAGTGCCCAGTTGGCGATAAGCTTGTGAGAAACCAATTACATTGTGGGACTGAGTGTCTTCGGTTAGTCGTGTGTGCTCTGGTTTTACCTTGACTAGCAAGTCGGGGATAGCGTGAAGATACCTTTACTTTTTATGGTATTGAATGGCAATCAAGCAGACAAATGTCCTTATTATAAAATACACACATGCGTAAAAGTTGAAGCGACACCTTCCTGCTGGCTGGCAGTCATGTCCTTAGTCCCCTCCCCCCCGTGAGCCATAAGTGTTCGCCTTGTACTAATATCATAATTACACTTAATGCGTTACTTTGTTTCGTGGTTCTTTTAAAACTATATATACATTTCCTAAGACATTCATTTAAATGAAATAATTTTAAGGGTTTTTTTTGCAAAAGTTAAATATTGGTGATAAATAACGCGTTTTCTTGGACAAGAATGAATGTCATTGTTTTAAAAACACTCGCAAATAATGCAGTATTTTAAACTGTTATTAATTACTGTAAAAAGTTAAAAATAAGTCAACTTCAAAAGATTGCTAAAATTATGTTCTTGTCATGTTCATGATGTAATTTATTGGTTCCATTTAATGTAAGAATAGTTAAAGGAGCAGAACATTACAACTTCCAATGCGATGAACAGTAGACTTTAAGTAGACTTTAGGTTGAACTTCAACCTTCGAGTTTTTGGTGGGTTCTCTTCAATTTTATCATTGAATTTTGTGTAGGTTTAGAATGATTACAATTAGCAAATTTTGGTGAAAATTAGTACAGTTATATTTAGGTAAAGTACACGAGTGAACAGTTCAGAAGAAATTAATTTATCGTATATTTTCTCAATGCCATAATATCTTCTTCGACAAGCTTAGATAATAGTGTCACTGCTAATAATATGAGAACTTAATTAAGCACTGTGCAAAACAACTTAAAAGCTTCCAAAAAAGTCTTAGAATTATGTGTTGAGCGATTATAGGAAGACGTAGGAGTTTAGCACCCACTGCAGTCATGGAAGCAGCAATAGCTTTCTTAAGACCAACGTTAACTAACTGGAATAGACAAACACATACTGTATCTGGCGATCGTAGAGTAATAATAACAATACTTATAAGTTCCAATTAAAGCACTGTGTGACAAAATCGTAAATCAAACAAACATAACAAGGAATTGCAAAGTTAAAAGAAATAACTGACCACTTTTGACCACACACAGGACCAAAAGAAGGAAGGAACTGGATCAAATGCTTACTCACCACCTAAATATAAAGAAAAACATAATAACCTATGTTATTTCAACATCGTATTTGAACCAAAAGGTGCGAAAGTACAAAATATACTTGCTAAATGGGTGCGAGACAGAGACTGAATACGCAAAAAATTGAGAATTTTTACGGTCAATAAAATTAATGTTACATGCTCTGATAAGTTACTATCTAAATTGAAAATTATTAATTTTAGAATGTCATAGATAATTAAATGCAAATTATTAAGTGCAATAAAACTGCAAAAATCAACTCCAACTACTTTTTAAGGTTCATGGTTTGATTTCGAAAAATAGCTAGATTCCGAAAAGGTCCTGTATGTTCTACAAATACTTTCAAGGTATAATTAATAATGCATGAATATTCGTTTCTGTTGACTATCTCGTCATTGATGACATGAAACGAAAAACAAGCATTATTAATTACCTACCTTTTCCAAAACAAATGATCAAAATTGTGTCGTGATTGGCCGAGTAATCACGTACATAACATACAAAAATACACTATAATGGATTTAAGATAAATTGTTATTACTAAGAAGTGTCTCGGCACATAAATTCGAGGACTGGAACTAATATTGTCCAGTCCATTCAAGCGGTTCTTGTCTTGGGTAAAAAAAACACACACACAAAACATGAATATACATCGCAAACGATTTCAGAGGAACCAAATGAAACTTATCAGAATAGATAAAAAAATAAAAAAATATTAAAACTAGACAGCAATGCAAAACCTAAGGAATACCATTTTCCAGGTATTATAACAGCTCACTGTTCAGTAAATAGACATCTTGACAAGACAGGTGTCCCAACAGTCCTCTGCCCAGAGCAAGCATAAAAGAAGAGTCGCCACACCATTCAAATCGACGGGCTCAGAACCTTGGAAGCCTGGGGATTGTGCGGACTAAAGTTATCTTCCGGGACCTAATTGATTTCGGGGAAAGCTGGGCTGTGGCTAGAATAGCCATAACCGGTACTGTTGTCCTTAAACTCGAACATATTATAACAAATTACAACAATACTGGCCACTAAAAAATTAGAAAAGGAGAGCTGTCAGAGAGGAGGTCAACAAAAAAAAAAACAGAGAAGAGGACGGAGTTTTGGCGCCATTGAGAGAAAATATGGTCGAAGTTTTTTTTATAATTATTGAATTTCGTGTTAATATTGAGTGAAATTAGTCAATTTTGGTGGCATTTTGTACAATTTTGTTCAGTGAAAGAGCACAAATGAAATAATCATAAAGAAATTAGTGTATCCTATATTTTCTATAAATTTTAAAGAAAGAAAAAATTTCGCCTCAGACAGGATTTGAACCTGTAACCTTTCGTCTCAAGCCGACGAATGCTCTAACCAATTGAGCC
>NJDC01003158.1:116406-142751 GCA_002245475.1 Calephelis virginiensis
CTGTTTAATTTCATATCAACAAATATATAATACATAACCATAGATACTTCTGTGCCAGAGTGTACTTTATGATTACTGTATTTAACAAAACAATACGTCTGTGCCTATAGCGTACTAAGTACTTCCTATTTTTTAATGATATTGGAAGGCAAACAAGCAGACGGATTTCCTGATTGTAAGAAACTCACGCCGCCTAGAGACACTAAATGTGGGAATGGTGCGTTGCCAACCTGAGGCCGGGCCCTCCAAACCGGAACACGTCATGACGTTATGGCGGCAGGAATAGGTAAGGCGGTGGTACCAATCCGGGTGAGTCGCTGCGCAACTCTACCACCTAGTCAGATATCACGGTCCTAGTGACGATAAGCCTATGCTCGCCTTTTACGAGCTGCCTGGCAGTAAGTCAGATGGTCTATTCTGCAAAGGAGCCCGAACCAACACAGGGAAAACCTATTTTTAAAGTTGGCATTTCGTGCCAATCGCCTACAGAAATTCGTGCGAATCATCCAATGACCCGAAGGGTTACATGTGCTCAATATTTCAGATTGTTTTTTGTAGCTAATAAAACTAGATTGAGAAACAGACTTAATGTTGCTTTAAAGAAAACCCGTAGTTAGCAAAGATTTTTCACACCGAAATACCTACCTATACGTATATCCACGACGCGGACAGGGCTGCGCAATACGTAGTGTTCTATGTCAACTTACTTCTGCCGAACTTGTGACATGTCTTATAACATTTGTGTCAACTACAAACTTCACTCCCGTACCGGCAAGAGGTAGGCAGCGGTACAACCAGGTCACTCACGATTAGCCGAATGTATTTTAGTCCCATTATGTAATACTTATCCTAATTCCAGTCCCGGGTAACGTAAAAACATTTTTTGAGTTGCTTGACCCGAGAATCGAAGTCGAGAACTCACGTAGTCAACGACAAACATCGGACAACTAGAACAAAGAGGGGATTTATTTGGTAAAACTTACTTAGGTACCTGCTTTTTAGGTAAGGACATTACAAACTGCTTAATACATTAATATTTTATTTTATTTACGTATATTTATACATTGCAGTCCGTTAAGCAACTGAGGTATATAGTGGTAGGAACATGTCTCCGCACCACGTAACAGCATATCATCAGATTCTCATTTGTAAGATGTCGCAACCGCTAGTCGTCGAGCCCTCCTCCATTATAAACTGATTATAGGACTACTCTTCCTTGTTTTTACCCATAGGTACCGACGAGTTACCTACACCTGACACACGAACTAAACTAACAAACCTACCGGGAGCACCGTGATATAACTGTAATCTGATTGATGCGCATTAGGTCTTTCAGTTTGTGAATAATTTGTATTCCATGTGGCATTATATTTTTAAAGCCACATAAACTAGATTCAAGTATAAAACCAATCAAGTTACACAGGCCTGTGATCTCAAATAATTTAAGTTCGAATTTAATCAAAGAACTGAAAATTCTAATTGAGGGTAAAATAGGTTTAATTCAAATGAGGTCGGTTACAACAAAAGTCCAGTACGTGAATAATAATAATTTAAGGGCTTAGTTAACATTTTACATTTAACATAAATAAAATTAACATTTTTTAAATTATTATCTACGTTTACATATCGAATGCCAACAAAAAAAATATTAAAAATATTAAAAATCAAATCAGCGGGTTGCCGGTTTTTTGAAGTGAAATTGCAGCAGAAGTGAACTTGAACGTCATTCATATATTAGAGCGGGCGCTGTATGGAGTTGAGTACCTCCATGCATAAAAATAAACTGCGTTAATTAAAACCGACTTCAAAACTAAAAAGTAAAAAATAATAAAGATTTAATGTTAATTATATACTTCCTGTTACTTACATATGCCATTAACCAATAGGTTTGAAGACGGTGCCAAGTCTTAAACTAATAATTACGAGTATGTTACATTAAGTAAGTATCAAATGGTACCGACTTCAAACATGTTAGTAAATAGCACATATAAGTAATAGGAAGTATATAATTAACATTACATTTTTATTATCTTTTTACTGTTTAGTATTGAAGACGGTTATAATTAACGTAGTCGTTTTTATTTAATACTTTTTAGTTTATGGGATTTGAATCAAATTTTTATGGGACCAATTCGAAACTATTCCGCATCAAATAAAAAGAGAATTACGTAAATCGGTTCAGAAACCATGGAGATATCGGTGTACATATATAAAACAAAAAAATACCGGCCGAATACTCGGTTAAAAATGTGAGAACCGCACTCTATAATTTTTTTTGAACTGAGAAAAGCTTACCGATTATGATTCTGGATGTTGCCGGGAGATTTGTTGGTCCATTTTTTTTAACCCCACCCCCTTAGATATCAAGTAAATGGACTGAACAAGTGCCTTGAAACCATTTCAATGATTGTTTTAATGATTAAATTCATTTATTTCTTCTATTACAGATACTTATAGTTGTTCAATAAAAAAAATCTAATAAAACGCAATTTTTTTATGAAAAAATGTTTAATAAGGCACATAATATTTTAACAGAAGTCATACAAAAAATTACAAATAATGTTTTTTTAATTTGGCAGTTATTATTAATATCTACATTTGCATAACAAAATACGATTTAGTTTGAAATTTTTGCACGAAACCTGCAAATAGTACATCTAGTTGTCAAACAAAGGCTTGTTCGTGCACAAAGTTCGAACCAAATTTTATTTCTTTGTGCAAATGTATTAATAATTAAACTGCCAAATAAAAAAAAAACATTTGTTATTTGTAGTTTTTTGTATGATGACATGTTAAAATGTTCTTTTCCCTATTAAATATTTTTTTTTATAAAAAATGTGTTTTTATTTTAAGTATATATTTATTTTAAGTATTTTTGAAAGTATTTATTTGAAACAATTATACAATTACAACATGTTGCAACGATAATAACTGCATTAGTCAGAGACTGTCGCAGTTATTAACGTCACCTCCGGAAACCAAACGGAAGTTGTTCCAATAAGGATAAATAAAATTAACTTATATAAGTAATCTTGAAAGTTGCGTGCGTAAGTGTGTGTATGGGTGTACGTGTGTGTGTGTGTGTTGTGTTGTGTGTTTGTGTCATCGTAATTTAAGCCTAAAAGCCATTGAAATAATTTCAATTTGCAATCCCGAAACGACAGAGGATAAATATTGAGAACTCTGTTAATTTTTTTTTATAAAATGGGACTGATAAAGAGAAACTGATGGCTTAATGAGATTAGTCGATATCTCTCAATATCTCAAACTCCATCATATCTTCTTTTGTTATTGAATAGATTAGGATTAAAATGTAGAAGTGAGTGCTTGCGTAATATAGTACGTTGTATGTATAATTTTCTTACAGACAGGACTTCCCATAGATTATACAATTGAGTTGTAGGAAACCTCCTAGTTTTATAAGCCTTACCTTAATTACCTTTGAAATAGCTCTTTGGGCTCTTTCCAAATGCAAGAATCTAATTTTAGTGGAGGAACCCCATATTATTATGCAGTAAGAAAGAAGTTCTTGTACGAGGGAGTAATAAACAGTTTTAAGAATAGAGAAGTCAGCGCTGGTCCTTAATTTTTTGAAAACAAAGATTAATTTTCTCATGTGAGAAGTGAGCAATACAATATGTTCTTTCCAGCACAGTACACTGTCAACAATGGCCCCAAGATATTTAATATTGTGAGTACGAGAGAGACTGAAACACGAGCAAACGTCCGTGTTTGGGCATTGGTGAGCCTAAAGTGAAAATGTAGCATCAGGTTGGGATCGAAGTTGAGGTGCAAACGTGATATATTCAGTTTGCAATCATAGCTCTGCATTTTATTTGACATCTGCCCATGAACAACCATTTACTAATATAGTAATATCATCGGCATATGTAAATATTTGGGAATTAAGTAGTAGCAATCGACACAGGTCATTAATATAAATAACAAATAGAGTACCGTATAAAATAAATTCGTCGTCACTTATATATTCCTCGATTATAACAAATTATGATTGGTTGCTTAGGTAACTTTTGAATAAATCGAGCACAACGCCACGAATGCCAATGCGCTGTAGCTTATTTAAGAGGATGGGGACAGAAACTGTGTCAAATGCCTTTGAGATATCTAGAAAAATACGTAGGGTTTTTAGGTTACAATTTATATTGTTAGTTATTAAGTCAATCAACGATTGTACGGCGTCTTCTGTAGATCTTCCAGATCTGAAGTCAAATTAATTTTTGGCAAGTATATTTTTAGTATTAAGGTAGCTGATTAATCTCATATTTATAATTTTTTGTATTGTAAATATAATCAAATGGTCATTATTGTTTGGATATTGTCTCATCTTACGACAGGTTTGTCAGTTCTAAGAATCACGTGGTCGAGTTTTAATCTTTAATCATAAGAAATAATTGTATATCATCACTGAAACAAACATTGAAATGGTTTCAAAACACTTGTTCAGTCCTTTTAATTGATATCTAAGGGTGTGGGGCTAAAAAAATGGAGCAACAAATCTCCCGGCAACATCCAGAATCATAATCGGTAAGCTTTTCTCAGTTTAAAACAATATGCAGAATGCGGTCCTCACATTTTGTATACTAAACTCCATACAGCGCCCGCAATATTTTACCTACCTACCCAATCGGGAATCGAAGCAACATACAACAAAACTACAACCATAAATGTTTTTTTGTAACTAAAGAGGAGGAATAAATTGATGGAAATAATTTTCATCATAGAGAATCAGCGAAAAATTCTTAAATGTACAAATTTTTTCGGAGGTATATGGTCTTTGTTTTTAGATGGACTAGATGACCTTACATTCTATTGGCACCTAAACCTAAAGCTGCTGGTCTATAACTACTAACTTAAACTTTGAACTACAAACTAATAATATCTATTAGTTAATAATATCTATTAGTCGCAATCAAAGTACCCTATGAAAAATAATCATGTAGTTCGCCCCTGTCTTTTCATGAATGTCACTTGATAATGTTGGGTACAATTTGATTTGTGGCAAACATTATTGCGAACTTCGACCTCAGTCCTGAAAAAAATGTTTTTTTATGACTGACTAATTTGTTGCTAATCTCGCGATTTTGACAACTTCACCGAGCTTGTGGGCCGAGCAGAGTGCTCAGCCCGAGACATCATTATTTAAACGTATTGGACTGTTACCTACAACGTCAGTAATAAGGGCTGTCTCCCGGGAGACCGTACCTGCCGCGGGTATTGGGTCCGGAGGATCCGATAACACGTGGCGGGGTCTTCTATGATTTGGGGGCGCGTTCGCGGCCGGTGTGTAGTCACACGAGGCTAACACCGGATTCGGGTGGGCAGACGTTTTTTCAAAGTAACGTTCCGATAGTTCTTTGAAATGCTGCGCTATAGTGGGTAAATCGAGGTCGCGATGTAGGTCCTCGTTGCGAACGTATTACGGAGCACCCGTAGCAGTTCGCATGAACCTATTCTGGACTATTTGTAATTTTTTAATATGGGACGGGAAGGTATGTGCGAAGGTTACAGGACCGTAGGCTTATATGGGTCTAACACAAGTTTTGTAAAGTGTCACTTTGTTACGAAGTTACTATTTGTTACTACTCGTATTTTTATAAATAAGATAGTAGAAACGGCTAAGTACGAATTTAGCCTTATTTGTGACATGCCAAATATGCGGTTCGAACGACATATTTTTGTATAGAGTGACCCCTAGGTATTTTGTTGAGATTTCCCAGGGGATCGCTCTGCCAAACAGTTAGACGATACCTGGGCTACGCCTGGAACTCATCCGTTCGCTGGGTCTGAAACCTCGATTAAAATACACCGCTGCACTTTTATCGGGGTTCACTTCTATACGCCACTTCCTGAACCAGACGCCCAGGAGAGTGGCCGCGTTTCTAAGGAGGTGGCCCATTTCTTTACCGCGATGGTGGATTGTATAAAAAGCCGTGTCGTCCGCGAAGAGGGCTACGTTGATGCGCGGCGGTCGGAGTACGTCGTTCGTGTAGAGGGTGTATAACCCTAGAGTACTAATATAACTATTTCCTACCCATACTGTCATATGCAAGTGTAGCATTCGCCCATCTTCCTAAGAGAACCCTGTACCCATTACAAGTTGTTCAGAATAAGTTCCTACGACTAACTACCGGCGCACCGTGGTACATGCGCAACTCAGATTTACATAGAGACTTGGAATTGCCTAGCCTAGCGAAGCACTTTCAAGAACTCTCCCAATCATACTTTTCTAAGTTAGAAAACCACCCGAACCCTCTGATGGCAGCAGCTAACGATTATGTCCCCGAGACGGACCCACCTCCGCTTCGCCGGAGGCCCCGTCACGTGACTCTAGACCCCGATGACCCCATCACCGAGGCAAACGCCTCATACAACAGTACACACTCACACACAAACTCGCGACACCGCCGCCGCCGGGGGCGGCGAAGACCCTTGTTCCGCCCTGGGCGGAACACAGCCACAATATCCTCTTCCGAAACGAACCAAGATCCCACCCTAAGCCGAGGTACGGTCTCACAGGAGACACCCTTAGGGAGGGCGGTCCCAGGCCCTACCCAAAATTACATCTCTGGCTGAGCACTCTGCTCGCCCACTAGCCCGGTGACGTTGTTAAAGTCAATAGACGTACACAACAGTAGTCATTTCGAAAAAAAAAATATAACTATTTTACTGCTTTGCACTACTTTTTGAAATTAAATAGTTTTTATTAGGAATTTTCATTATTTAAAAGACGAAGACTAAATTTCGGATTTTCACTACCTGAGTCTAGTCTACCTCTTCCATCAACTATTCTTCTTTTTGTCTATCGTTTGGATTTGTCTGTAAATAAAATATACATTTGTATAAATATCATCAATAACACCAATCAAGTCAAAAACTCCAATAATCATAAAGAAGTCCATATAAGAATAATTACTTTTAATACTAAGGATCGCCTCCCAGGCGATCAAAGGCTCTACAACTCTGAAAAGACGAGAGCTTGCAAGACGCGCGTCCGCCATCCATCGCGTCATGGTATGTACAGAGTTGAGAAGAGCTTCAATTTAGGTTTCATTAGTGTTATTGCGATGGCAGGTTTGTAATATTGTAGGCTGTAAAAACAAAAGTGAAAGGAGTTCTGATAAAATATCATTTCACTCATAAGTATGCCATCATCTTCGTACTTTGGTTTTACAACACGTTGAGGTAGGTAATCGATCATGATAAAATATGTTAAAAGCCATTTATTCGTAATTAAACAGAAATTATGTGGTATAAGTGGTTATTATTATAAGTTCCTAAGCAGTGAGATTATGACGGGAAGAACTCGTAATAAAGAGCGAGTTGCTGCGGACTTTTACCTTGCAGTTTCTTATATTACCTACTTAATTGCCGTCAAACAAGCAGAAGATTCTGACAGTACTCTCCATACCCTACTTAAGCATTATCTTGGTGGTTGTAACTTTGTTTGAATGAAACAAATCAAAATTTAGATTAAATTTACGTTCCACGCGGATGCAACCCGATGTTTGTTTACAACCAACGTTTTCAAAATACTAAGAAGGGAACTCTAACTTCTTCTCCAGAAGAAAGGGCAAAAAATGATGTCGACACGGCAATACATAGACCAGTTAAACTGAACAAAACACAAGCACAGGAAAAGAACGCATTTGCAATCATGAGAAAACGCTCTTATACACTTTCAGCTACAAATGATTATAATAAATAGCATCTACTTGACAGCACTGGATACCGGGAAAATATACATGAAAATGAATTGAAAAACAATAATTAACTCGAAATACAAAAATCCCCAAGACGGCTGGTTACCGTGGGGATAAAAAAAGACCAATACTGTCCAACCAAAATACTAAACGAAATAACACAATCAAAAACAAAAAGTCAGTATTACATTTAGCTTCTTTAAACATATTGACCTTAAAATCAGATGAAAACTTATTGGAACTGGAAATTGCACTTTTAGATATAAAGTGGGACATCTTAGGACTAAGCGAAATTAGAAGAGTAGGGGACAAAATTGAAGAATGGTATCAATTCTTGTTCTATTTCAAAGGGGAAATACCAGGTAGACATGGTGTGGGGTTCATAATAAAGAAACATCTCAAAAAATCTAATACAGGAAATAATTTGAATGTCAGATAGTATTGCAATATTAAACTTAAAAATTCAAAACTAAAAAGATACGTGGTCAATTATTCAAGTGTACTCACCTACAGAAAATGCGAGTGTCGAAGACGCAGAAAATTTTTACAAAAATCTAAATGATGCAATTTAGGCACACGCTCATAGAAATATAGTGTTAATGGGTGATTTCAATGGTCGTGTTGGTGAAAGAAAATTTGGCGAAAAAATTATACTAGGGGCTTATACTTCTGACCCTCGAAGCAAAAACGGAGAAAAATTAGTAAATCTAGCCTACGAACATAAGTTAACAGTACTAAACGACATTTTCAAGAAAAACGAAAAACGAAGATGGACATGGATATCACCAGATGGCAAATACACCAACCAGATCGATTTTATTTTAACCAACAAACCGAAAGCCTTTAACAATATAGATGTTCTAAATAAATTTAATTTTAATACAAATCATCGCATGGTCACTGCAGTATTAAAAATTAAACCACCAAAGAAACAAAGACCTCGCCAACAGCTCTTATGTAAAAATAGAGAGGGAGAGAGAGAGATATGTCACAAGAGCTTAGAACAAAATCTTAAAAATTTTGATACTCTTACTCTAAATTTTAACTTACAAGAAAAATATGATTACTTCGAAAATAAGTTTAAAACTTCACTCACTAAAAATAACAAGATCTGTGAGAAACATATAAACCTTTCTATCAATTCAATAAACTTAATGGAAGAACGTAAAAAACTTATTAGCAATAAACTAACTATGAGTCAAAGAAAACATGTAACAGAAATTAGTAAAAAAAATAAAGAAAGTATTAGGAAAGACAAGAAACGACATAGATTGAAAGTTATTGAAGAATATGTCACGAAAACAGAATCATTAAAGAAGGCATAGAAAGAATTAATAAATGGAAAACAATGGATACCCAAACTTAAGAATAAGGAAAATAAACAAAAAACGAAAAGACTAGAAATAGTTCAAGTTGCTACTGATTTCTACAGAGAATTATATGTCAAAAGAAATTCCAAGATAATCTTAAATCACTTCCATTAAACAGATTTCGAAAAAAGGTATTCAACTTACTTTTAGAGAAAAATTATTATAATGTCAAAGATTTTCTTGCAGATAAGAATAAATAATACAGTATTTTTAATATGATTAATATAATTGCAGAATGTTGGGTGCGCAGGAGTTTGTTTCGCCGTTTCTTCTCCTGTCTGGCTAGGTTTGGAAACGGTGGTAGTTTACGGTAGATAGGGATAAATTAATTTACATTCTAAAATTGTGTGTATTAATAAATAATCATGTAATCTCAAAACAAACAAAAAACAGTCTGTAAATAGTAATTGTGAATAATTAATTAAAAACATATTAAAATATTTGCATACCACAAGTTGGTAGAATATGTAGGAAGGCTTAAATAATTTTGTAACATCTTTGTAACACTCATATTCCGCAAATAAATATTTTTTTCTTTCTTTCTTTCTTTCTTTCTTTAAAAAAAATCATATACCTTGATTTAGAGGATTACGATCTGACTCGACCAATTATGAGAAGGGAAGTAGAAAGAGCTATTGAAACTCAAAAAAGAGGGCAAGCTCCAGGGCCCGATAGTTTTTCTAACGAGATATTAATAAGCAGCAAGGACATCATAACACCTATTTTAACTAATATATTTAACCATATACTTACATTTTTTTTAATGACTAACTTGTTGCTAATCTCGCGATTTTTTTGCAACTTCACCGAACTTTGTGAGCCGAGCAGAGTGCTCAGCCCGAAATATTCTTACAACAGAAGATATACCTCAACAATGGACATTCTCAAATATTATATTGATATATAAAAAGGGTGATACAAGTAACATTGCGAATTATAGACCTAGATCAGTTTAATGTCTAATATATACCAAATATTCGCGAAAATTATATTAAACAGAATAACAAAAGTGCTGGATGAAAATCAACTAAAGGAGCAGGCAGGGTTCAGAAGTGATTATTCAGTACTGGATCACATTCATACCGTTAGACAAATTGTGGAAAAATACAAAGAATATAAAATGCCACTATACTGCGCTTTTGTTGACTACAGCAAAGCATTTGATTCAATATCTCATGACTCGATATGGCAAGTCTTGAAAGAACAGGGAGTGGAACATGAACTAATAAGATTAATAAGGAACATCTATGCTAACAGTACAGCCTATGTTCAGCTTGAATCAACAGGTGAGGAAATAAAAATAGAGAGAGGAGTCCGCCAGGGAGATCCCTTATCGCCCAAAATGTTTAATGCAGTGCTTGAACATATATTCAGGAATTTACACTGGGGAAATTGTGGAATTTATTTGGATGGCGCTTATCTATCTCACCTTAGATTTGCTGATGATCTTGTACTTTTTAGCAACTCGTCTAATCAGTTACAAATAATGCTACAAGAACTAGCAGATGAAAGCAACACAAGTGGACTCTCAATGAACATTGAAAAAACAAAATTAATGACCAACATGGTAAAGGATCAAATAATAGTAGATGAAGGCATAATTGAATATGTTCAGGAATGTACCTATTTGGGCCAAATAATATCAGTTAGTGACACAATGGATAAAGAGATAGACAGAAGAATAGCAAATGGCTAGATTAGGTTTTGAAGTCTGAAAGACGTTATGAAGAACAGAGACATGTCCAAGAAACTGAAAAGAAAACTATTTAATACCTGCATTCTACCAGTATTAACATATGGGTGCCAAACATGGGCAACTTGGCAAATTAAAAGTATGCCAGCACTCAATGGAAAGGAGTATGGTCGGTGTTAATAGAATCGATAAAAAAAGAATTGAAGATCTTAGGAAACAGACACAGATATGCGACATTACGGTAAAAATTAAAAAGTTAAAATGGAGATGGATAGGTCATACGACAAGAGGGAAAGATAAATGGTGCCGTTCGGCCACAGTGTGGTATCCCAGAAACATAAAAAGAAAGCGTGGACGATAGTTCAAAAGATGGGTCGATGAAGTTGTGGAAACAGCTGGAAAGACAAGAATAGCAGTAGAAAGATCAAAGTGGAAAAGGTTGGAGTAGGCCTTTGCCAGTAGGCACACAGACTACGAAAAATAAATGTAATACCCAGTGTTGTCAAATCCAAAGAAAACAAATCAAATAACACAAGAAATATAATAAATAGCATGATTTATGGAAATGATAATGAAAACTAAAATAACATGGAAATAATAAATGTAATTAATTTAATAATTACTTATAATATATAAAATTAACAAAAAAAAAATTATAGTGAAATTCATAGTTAAGTCTAAACATTATACTTTATATTATTTATTTTATTTTTATTGTTGTTATTTTTAAGTTAAATATAATATATGTTAACATTTAATTATATTAAAATTAGGGAATGTGTTGTAAATGTATTGCGTAAGAATTAATAACTGAATTGAAGTATTATCATTATCTATCAAGTGTAATGTATAAAATAATAATAGTAATAATAATTTAATCAACTCATGAACAAAAAAATGTCACTTAAGAACTAGCTTAAATATAAAATGTTTGTGAATCGTCTGAATAAAAGGCTATTTTTTTTTATTTATTTTATTTTTATAGGGCAAGTCTGGCAATAATTGATAGTCGTTGCATTTTGGAGCATTACATTTTAACAATAAAAAATGGTGATTTTGTAATAATTTTAGGAAGCATAGGTACCTATGCTACTTACTTTTTTAATAGCTTCTAAAAACTGTTACAAATATGAATTTATCATTGCCAGATATTTTGTTTGTTACTGACATTGTGCCAGAGTTTTGGCGCTATCGAGAGAAAAGATGAAAAAAGTTTTTTCATAATTATTGAATTTCCTGTTGATAATGAGTGAAATCAGTCAATTTTGGTGGCATTTTGTACAATTTTGTTCAGTGAAAGTGCAAAAATGAAATAATTATTAAGAAATTAGCGTATCGTGTATTTCCTCGATGCCGCCAAATCTCATTCATGAGCTTGTGTAAAAAGGCTACCGCTTTACCCAAGAGCCTGACATGACTTCCTGACGACTTATGACTGATGACTAATTAAAATTAATTGAAATTGATATAAAATTTCATGCAAATTTCTACTTGACTAATGGCTAAATAGTAACGTGAAGGCCAAAACCTAAAGAAAGAAAGAAAAAGACATCGTGCCAGCCTTTTTTTTCAGACCGCCAGGATCACTTACCATCTGGTGACCACTAGTTCGAACCTCATCTATAAAAACTCCTGTCGTCGTAGAACTAATTTTTTTAGTGATTTTAAATATTTTGTTAAGAAATAAGTAATATTATTTTAATTCTCTGCTTCGATGATTTTGAACAGTGTATTGTATTACCGTCTCCCTTTATTTACCTACTTTGGCACTGCTTCTCTCTCACAACAAGGACAATCCTGCTGTACACTATAGCAGAGATTAGTAAATATTATAAATATTGTCTTTGATTATAGTAATAAATTTTCTGTGTTAATACGACGTAACCGAATTAAAATTAAATTTATACTTGTGTTAATAAAATAATATTATAATGACAGACATTCTAAAATGGCTTCAATTTAAACATTTTTTGTTCAGAAAAAATAGCATCTGGTACAACAAGCATATTGCCTAGCAACAATAAGTTCATGTTTCTAACAGTTATAAGATAGTAGCTGCTACCAGCGGCTTCTCCCGCGTAGTCTATTTATTTAATATTTAACTCTCCAACGCTACACGTTGAAATTTTAAGATGAAAAAAGGCCTACGTCCTTCTTCAAACTTTAATCTATTTTTATTTAAATATCATCTAAAAAGTATTACACGATGATGTTCTGGAAAGAATAAATTTAGAAAGTGCACTGAGCAACAACCGTTCCATAAGGAGTCAACCACGCGCATACCACGCATCTGTGTCGGTCAGTCTTTAAACTATAGTGTTAACGAAGTGATTATATTCTATTTGATAGTCTTATTTTAAAAGTGCGATATCTCCTAAGATATTCATTCAAATCGAGTGATGTGAAATGCAATTTTGTTTTAAGTTAAATACTTGTGATGAATGACGTATTTTTTGATTAAGGATGAACATTTTATTAGGACTTTTAAAGGGGAACAATTCTTTCATACATGATTTTTTACGAAACTTTCACCGTTTACGCAGTGCACGCTCTCAATAGGAAAAAATCCCAGGATTTTAAAACATTTATCATTGGTGCTCCGCTCCTATTGATCTTAGCGTGATGGTGTATATATAGCCTTCTTCAATAAATATATTTCCTTACACTGAAAGTTCAAGCAAACAAACAAACAAACTCTTCAGCTTTTTAATATTAGTATAGATAATATAGATTTCATTCATCACCTCTTTTTACCCATTCCCCCTAATTTTTTAGTCATAAAAAGTAGCCTATTTTCTTTCGTTTATCATAAAGTGTCTAAACACAAAGTTTCACTGTTAATGCTTAAAAATGACTAATTTACATATAAACAGTCTTCCCCTCTTTTTACCCATTCTCCCCCATTTTTTGCGATAAAAAGTAGCCTATGTTCTTTCGTTTATCATAAAGTGTTTAAATACGAAGTTTTACTGTTACAGCTTTAAAAATGACGAATTTCTATATGAATATTCATCCCCTCTTTTTACCCATTCTCCCCTATTTTTGCAATAAAAATCCTATAGCCTATCTTGTTCTTCAGGGTCTATTCTATCTCTGTACCAAATTTCATCAAAATCGGTTCACTGGTTTAGGCGTGAAAGCGTAACAGATAGACAGACAGACAGACAGAGTTACTTTCGCATTTATAATATTAGTAGGGAAGTAGGGATTTTTAACCAATTTTGCTACTATGTGTATCATAATTTCTTTGTGTGTTTTTCGTTAATGATAAACTGATGTACGTGGTTCATTGTTATAGACTTATGGTAAAAAATTACTGTTAAATATATTTCCTACGCAAATTGTGCCATCCCCTCTTAACTCTCATAGGGGTTGATTTTCAAAAAACGCTTACGTATACGTATCTCATAATTTGTATTGCACAGCATTATTTCAGAGTCACGCAAAATATTTAAATAGAATTAAATTTCCCAAACAAACTTAGCCACCCCCTTTAACCCCAAATGGTGATTTTCGAAAAACCATGAAATACGTGTTTTATCATTTGTACTAAAAAGCATTAATTCAAAGTTTCAAGGAAAAATGTGCAATAAAAATATTTTTCTCATATAAACTTTGCCACCCCTTTTAACCCTTTGGGGTTGAATTTCCAAAAAATAATATGCCTATGTCCTTCTCATGAATGTAAACTATCTACATACCAAATTTCAGAAAAATCGGTTGGTATAATATTAGTGTGGATTAAAAAAAGCAGCTTAGTGCGAATCGGACTTGCCCATGAGCTGATGACTGCCCGAATTTACCCTAACAATAATTGTTAGGGTAAATTATCGTAATTATAATTACAGAATTATAATTAAATTATATCTAATGTAAAATATTTTAACAAAACGACGTAAAGTAATAATATTGCAGCCAGTCCTAAGCCTGGGCAAAGTATGAAGGACAGTTCGTTTACTTTAACAATATTATCAATAGTCAATAACTGCCAGTTACAGTAAAAATCGATTTACTGCCAATATCAATAACCTATTTTAGATAAGAGATCCTGATATTTTAGATCCGTTGCCAGGTAACCGCTCTCATTTTTCAAAAATTGACAAAAAAATCTTAGCAACGAAACTCAAGAAGTTTTATCTTTATCTGTAGATAGGTTATTAAAATTAGCCGTTAGGCTAAAGGCTTGAAACGGTTTCCATTGCGATAATATCATATCTGATGTATCTGACAGTATTTGTCAAGACATAGTTTCGGAATCCGATATCAATTATCAATATATAGTTATTAGTTCGATGTCTTAAAAAACCCGCTACCTATTACCCACTCCAATTGCTTGTGGATTACTTCGCTTACTTCGCGAATTATGGCGAATTACGTCCTATAAATAAGCAAACCGCAAGTTAACATGGGACCTCAATGAAATGTCGGATTTAAAATATCGAATATAGGCTTCCAAGGTTGCGCGATTCTAAACTTCAGAGTGCCATCTCTTGATAGTAAGGTACAACTAACTACAACAACAACTAAAAACAAATGCTAAAGTATTAGGAATTACAAACTTCAAAAATAGTGAGAAACTATATGTTCCTAATCAAAAATTTCATACTAATGAAAAAAATGTAAATTGCATGTCTTTTTGTATATATAGGGTTACTGGTATATAAAAAAAGGTTATGCGTTAGTTAACAATAACCCTGTAAAACCAAGCTCCTGATAATCTGAAATTACTTCCAGTAAAAACATTTCGAAAGAAGATATTTGGTTTGCCGTTAGAGAAAAAATGTTATAGTGCAAAAGATTTTCTTGCTGACAAGCACAAATAAGTAAAATAGTTACTATAAAAAAAGTAACTGTAAACTTAGTTCAAGTCAAGATATTATGGTTGCCGAGTAGTCTATTTCGCCGTTAGGTACTTCTCCTGACGGGCTAGCGTTTAAACGGTCGTAGCGTACAGTAGATAGCATTAAAATTAATCTATCTTTAAAATTATTTGTAATAAATTACCAAGCTTATTAAACATAAAATAAAATATTTAATAAAAATATAAATAAGTGGTGTGATTTAAATGTTAAAATGTATATAAATATTGAATTTTGTATAAATTCAATTTGTTATTTGCACGCCACAATGTGGAAGAATAAGGTGGAGTGCTTAAATATCTTTGTAACAACTTTTAAACACCTTTTTATACCTTACTCATGGATTTGTCGCCTCTGTGGTCTAGCGGTCCGGGTGTTGGACTTGACTGCATGAGGTCCTGGGTTCGAATCCCGGGTCGGCCAACATAAAGAAAATTGGATTTTTCCAATTTTCTAATTTAAAAAAAAAAGTTGGTCGGGATTGGAAATGTGCCCGGTTGGCGATAGGCTTGCCACCTATCACATTGTGGGACTTAGTGTCTTCGGCTAGTCGCGGGTGCCTTGGTTGTACCTCTGCCTACCTCTTCGGGGATATGGGCGTGAAGATACTCATGGATTTAATAAAAAAAGGTTTTTTTTTTGCGTTTCAGTTCGAAGTATGGCCAATCTGCAAAATTTATTGTTATTTTTCTATTTTTGTGTGAAAATCTTAATGCGGTTCACAGAATACATCTACTTACTAAGTTTCAACGACATAGCTGATATAGTTTTGGAAAAAAATGCTATAACACACGAACGGACATTAAAGACACAGACATGGTTAATCTATAAGGGTTTAATTTTTAGCCTTTGGCAACGGAACCCTAAAAAAGAAAGTAAGTTTCCTAAAAAGATTTCAAAATCACTTCTTTTTTACTGTAAAGATGTGATGGGCAGAAAAATGCAACGACTATTATACCCATTGCTAGACTGCCCGCATGTTATTCGTATTAGAGCACGGTTAAATACATATTAAAAAAACCAGCTTACTTAATTTTTTTTTGCCGATGTTGCTAGTTCCCGTACTATAAACTATAATTTCGGCACTTCAGGTTACAAAACTAGGCGACTTGGACCAGTTATGACTCGACTCCAAAAAAGCGCTTAGTCGTCTTTAATTCGTTTACTTCTGAATATTTAGAAGACAGACAAGCTTGGGAATATCCTCGTCAATTCCTAGTTGTTGCCGTTTGTAACGTATTTTGTAAAAACTATTTTATACAGAATTTTGTATTGTGGTAGTTTTACAATATTGTTGACGCGCACTAGTAGGTATACCACACCACATATTATACGGTTTCCGTGAATAAAGTAACTTGAGTCTTAATTGTCGACATGTTTTAAAAAATATATCTTTACGCCCATAACCCCTATTAAGTTACAGAGGTACAATTAGGCAACCCATGACTAGCCGAAAACACTAACAATGTGACAGGCGGAGAGATTATCGCCTACCGGGCACACCCACCCAATCCCGAGCACCGTTGTTTAAATTTTAAAATTGAAAAAAAAAAACACACATTTTCTGTATGTTGCCAGGGGATCTAATCCAGCACCTCATGTAGTCAAGTCCAACACTGGGCCGCTACACAAGAGACGATTACACATAGATATTTTTAAATGTTTTAAAATTATTTTGTAACCTGCTCCCGTCAGCCTTTGAGCACGAAACCAGGTTGAACGGGAAGACGGGAATTTCGAGAAATACTACTAGTTTCCTGTTACAAATCAAAGAATTGATCGGAAAAAAAAATTGTTTAACACAAATGACGTTGAGGGGTTCTAGTTAAAAATCCCAGGTTCGCTTTTTATTTATCATAAAGCTGACGAGAGGGAGATGGTTTTACATGGAGATAATAATAGAGATACATTACATGTAGGTTTCATTGATTTTTTTAAATATTAAGTTTTTGCAATTAACTTAATTTTTGCAATTGCTCGTAATAATTGTTAAAATATTTTTCGCCATTGTTATCATTTTCCTAAAATTTTATATTCACTTTCATGGATCACCGTCTCACGGATAGTTATTCTGCAGCAATGTCAGTAGTGTTCGGCGATTAATAGGTACAACATTTTCTCAATCTCTTCAAGGTCTTTATCGTTGATAATTAAAAATATACAAGTACTCGTAATTGGGCTTAAACTTTTTGTAATTGTTACATTGAATTAGTGTTACATTGAAATACGTAACGTCGAAATTGCCAACAGTAGAGCTACGCTAACGTTTAAAAATACTAATGAGAGGGAAGGGGTGCTGATGAGAGCTGCGAGGGAGAGGGGGGGGGGAGATAATTCCTGCGCATTGTGTGGACGCGACGCTACTCAATAAAAAATAACACGCCAAGAAAAACTTTGTCTGGATAATGAGCTGCTTCATTGTGAATTAATCAATTATTCATTTAATCAGAGACAGGAGACGTTTTATATGTTTAGTTTTAGGAAAGTTCTTATCCACTAGTAATTGGTAGAGCTCTTTTCAGACGTAGAAGACTGAACTACATTGAGGAGTTGATATTTTTTTAGGAAAGATAATTTGAGAAGCATCGGGCTGTGGGTCAGAGGGTTTTCTGCGGTTCTGTGTTATCAGCACGCCTGTTTATCATATATTTGGACAAATGTCTTCAAAGGTTAAGATCATTGAATGTGGGAATGCGTATGGGTGACCGAGTGGTGAACTGGCTGCTTTATGCAGATGATGCTGTACTTTTGTGCTCTACACCAACTGAGCTGCAAATTCTGGTCACAGTTATGGAAGGAGATTGTAAAGTAAGAAAACCAAAATAATTGTTTTTGAAAGAGACGTAGCCAGAACGGATGTAAGAGTTTTAGTTGATGATGTAGTGCTGGAACAAGTGAATGAAATTGTATATCTTGGTTGTGCTTTTAGCAGGGATGGAAGGTACACCGCGGATGTAGAGAGGAGAGTTAGTGCAGGGAATAGTATGAATGGAGCGTTGGGTAAGCTTTTCCAAAGCGAGGTTTTGAGTTAAAAAGCTAGACTCGCTTTGCATAATTCTGTGCTTATCCCAACGTTATTGTATGGAAGCGAGGGTTGGGTATGTCAGAAAGAGCACTACGGAAAATCTGTGGTGTAACGCTCACTGACCGCATTCGTAACAGTGTGATCCGAGAAAGAGTGGGATTGAAAGAAAGTGTTGGTGTTAAAATGCGAAAGGGCATGCTCTGCTGGTTCGTTCATGTGGAAAGAATGACAGATGAAAGATTGACAAAGCAGATACACAATGCGAATGTGGATGAATGTATATGCCCGGGGAGACCAAAGCTGACAATTCACGATCAGATCAATCGGATGTTATCCAAAGTTGGTGTCAAGAGTCTGCGAAACCGACGTGTTTGTATGAAAAGGGTAATGAATGTGAAGGAAGCTAGACAGGTTTGTCAGGATCGTGAGGTCTGGCACCCGATACTCTCTGCCTACCACGTAAGGGTTTTAGCGTTAAGATATGTATGTATGTTCTTTTTTATAATTGTTTTTGCAAAGACATGTTTGATTTCTAAAGAACTTTACTTTAAGAATGTAATTACTTGTAATTGTAAATTTTCATAATACATTATTTTAGGGCGTTCAGTTACCTGATATAAAAATTCTAAATCACAGTCCCAGTTTGGCAACACGTGAATGACCAACTTTGTTTGTTTTACTATAACACATAAATAGTTAGTGTTCGACATTGTCGTTTTCAATGCTCAAGGTTCATCTAGCAGACAAAACTTGCTTACGTGGTCAACACATAACAGTGCGCAGTAACATCCATGGTGTCTGTAGGTGATAGTTGTCTCTTACAACTAGAAGACTTGACTTCTTGTTTTCACTCTTATAACAAAAAAAAGAAATCTAAAAGCCCACACGTGAAATTGTAAACTTGTGATATGGTTCGTTTAAAAAAATCTTTAGACGAATTATAAACATAGGAGGAAATAAGAACAATAAATCATAATTTCAGTTAATTTTTATATTACGAGATAGCAAATAACAGTTTTTTCCTATGTAACATATCTAGCTAGTAAAAAAGCTAACATAATAGTTTGTAAATAATATTCGCAGTCAAATCTATAACGCCCACCACATAATCGGATCGGTTACGTTATTCCGTTTCGATAAAATTAAATCATACATACCATACAATTCTACTTCATTTCCATATGGAAAAATACTGACGTTTATCACAATATAAATATAAGTGAAAGAAAGAAACACACACGCACGCACACACACACGCACGCACACACATGTAAGCACACACTCACGCACGCACACACATGCAAGCACACACATGCAAGCACTCACGCACGCACGCTGGCACGCACGCACGCACGCACGCACGCACGCACGTACGCACACACACACACACACACACACACACACACACACACACACACACACACAAACACGCGCAACGACAATGCCGTTAAGCGGTTTTTGGGGTGTTGTAGTAGCGAATGCCCCGTCAAGACGTGAGGTCAGGTTGTTATTTGTTTCCGTGAACTTTTTAAAAATGCCTTTGTGGTCTAGCGGTCCAGGTGTTGGACTTGACTGCATTAGGTCTCCTCTTCAATTCCCGGGGCGGACAATGAAAAGAAAATTTGGTTTTTCCAATTTTCTAATAAAAAAACGTTGCTCAGGATTGGATATGTGCCCGGTTGGCGATAGGCTTTAAAGTACTTTTTTCAAGTACAGTACTTACGACGGGCCTTCAATAATTACTTAGCCTCATCGCCCCATGGCGTTGTTGTTACAAAAGAGTTTTACTATCGTGCAGTAAATACTTTTTGAAGTCTATCAAGTAGTTTTCAGTCTTTTCCCTTCATTTGTTTTGTTTTGACAGCCTTTGGAAGCGAGCGTGTCGGTCGGTTTTGCAAAAATGGAAAAAGAACAATATCGTTCGGTGATTAGATTCTTGTTTTTGGAAGGGAAAACGCGCAGCGAAATCAAAGAGCGCTTGGATGCTGTGTACGGTGACTCTTCTTCTTCGATGGCGACCGTCAAAAATTGGTTCAACGAGTTTGCTCGTGGCCGCACGTCGGTTTTTGATGAGCCACGCCCCGGTGCACTGAAAACAGCTACTACAGAAGAAAACGTAAAAAAAATCCACGATCTCGTGTTGGCAGACCAGCGACTGAAGATTCACGAGATAACTGAGACTGTAGGCATCGCAGATGGGACAGTGCATCATATTCTGCACGAAGAATTGGGTATGAAAAAGTTGTCAGCGCGATGGGTGCCGCGTTTGCTCACACCAGACAACAACTCACACCTCCGCCGTTGTCATGGCCAAATTGATCGAATTGCGCTACGAATTGCTGCCCGTCCACCGCATTCTCCAGACTTGGCTCCATGCGACTTTTTCTTGTTCCCAAATCTGAAAAAGTCAATTAATAGAAGAAGGCGTTACTTTGCGGAAATCCATACTTAAATCTAAATAAAATTATTTAAATTGCAATTTTCCGCCAAAAAATGTAATTATTATTGTAATATAAAAATTATTGCGTAACAAAACAGACAAAATAGCGCACTATTTTGTCTGTTTTGTTACGCAATAATACGTATACATTTTTTGGCGGAAAATTGCAAATTAAATAATTTTATTTATATTTTTCTGAAAAAGTCACTCGCCGGCAAAAGATTTGGGTCGAATGATGAGGTCATTGCCACCACAGAGGCCTATTTTGAAGACCTCGGGAAATCGTATTTTTTTGACGGGTTAAAAAAGTTGGAGCATCGCTGGTCCAAGTGTATTGAATTGAAAGGAGACTATGTTGAAAAATAAATCTTTACTTTCTCAAAATTTTCTTTATTTATTCTTAGGCTAAAAATTTATTGAATGGCCCTCGTAAGTTGCGTTAAACTCGAGAGTATTAAATTTCCAGTGACAACCTATCTATGTTTCGCAGAGATTTAAATCAGATTCAGATTAGCCAGAAGAAATCGTGGAAAATACACAATATAAATGCTCTTTAGACTAAACAATTTCGTTATATATCAATAGAATATAGTCGAATAAAGCTAAAAAGGGACGCGGTACGAGACAGTACCATCTCATTCTCCCTTGTTTTACTACAATTATAATTACAGCGTGCGTTTTGATTGCTATAATCTGGATCCTTAAAAATATACGTAACATGTACGTTTGTGTGTTTTTATTACGTAGATTTTGTAACATCGATTTTTTACTTATTATTTTTAGTTTATTTTGACGTAAAGTAATTTTTAACTTTATTTCACTTAAACTTCATTACTCGTGTAGAAAACGAGGAAATTATCTTCAATCTGCGATTTATGAAGGAACGTTTTTGTAAAATAGAAATGAGTAAAAGAATAGGTACTACTTAGTAGTAGTTACGGGCAATTACTGTCCTGTTTCTAATAGTACTAGTATATGTGCGCAATTATTACTACTATGCAGTAGCCAATGTCTTACCTTCTTCGGAAACAACCGAACACCTACCAAAAATCTACGATTTACTAATTTAACGAAGTCATTAGAGTAAATAAAAGAAAGTACTTAGACCACAGACAACATACACACTACAGGAACTTGTTAGCACTTGTTAGGTATTACCCTAGTGGTCCATCTGTTAGACCTGATATCAAGGACCGGTGGTGCTTGATATCAGGTCTAACAGATGCTCATGTTCAGACCATACGATTAAAAAATGTCATTCTTAGCTCTGAAATATTATCACTAATTTTAGATTACTTCGGTATTCGATATTCATTACATTTAATTTCAGCTGGGTAGTTGTTCTCCTCCAGATGAAAACGAAATTGAACATTACTCGAAATGCCAACGCCGAGTATACCAATGCAGGCTGTTGCAGAAAGAGAAACGCTTTCAAATCGAGGAGATGCGACAAAGGGAGTCTTTTTAGCAGAAAACGCGCAAACTTGTGTCTTGTCAGGGTTAAATTGCACCAGATTCTGCTGGCCCCAAACGAAATTTCATGTATTTCATAGTATGCAAGAAATAATTAATATATTATGTCGGCCAAAGTGGCAGCAGAAATAGGTAAGGCGGTGGTACCAATCCGGGCGAGTTGATGCGAAACTTTACTCAGATATCACCGTGTTAGCGACTATGAACCTATGCTTGGCTTTTAACCATGTTTAATATATATAATAACCGGGTTTATTCTGCCTGGCAGGAAGGGAGATGGTCTAGTCTGCAAAGGAGTCGTGACTAACACGGGGTCTATTCATAGTTTAACAAAATGTCCCGAGGTTCCAACAACCCTACCAAATCTTTTTATGAGATGCAAAAATCCACAGAAAACATCTGGCCGACAGCCCGATAATTCTCTACGATGTTGCGGAGCAAAAACACTTAATCCGTGCATCCTATTTCAGACATGAAACCGCCTTGAGGCTACCACAATTTTCTATCAAACATCCCTTGCATTTCTGTCATCTATTTTGCCAAACACTTTTAATACTTAACTGATAAATTTGATTATCCTGTAACTGGTGCAGTTGATGTATGGACCTCTGCATTTATACAATGTTATGATGACCATGCTTCGACAGCTTTCGGGTACTCCGCTGGTGCTCCAACATTTGTTACAAAGGAGCCAGAAAGAGTCTCGGACAGCAGGCCCACCAAACTTTTTTATTTCAGCTGTAACTGTTGAAAGTTGGCGAAGGACGTGACAAGTGGTTTTGTTTCCCGTGTTCGGACTCTATTTGTGATCTGGTCGCGGAGGTGGGAGGTGGGAACTTTAGGTAGGGTTGTCACATGTAAAGAACGTGACAATTTATATTGTTTCCCGGGCTCTTCCTATATTCGTGTTGTCAATAAGATTGTTAAAAAATTTTATACATGAATATAAGGTCCAAAAATGTTCTGCGCTTACTTAAGGAAGACATGTTAAAATACTTTAGTTTTTCATGGTATGATAATTTTTTCTTTCCGATTTCTCAAAATATGATAGGTGCCTTAAAATTTTTTTTTGGACACTTTCTATTCTTAGTGTATGGTTAGCGTTGTGGGGCCTCCATACAACAGGACAATATTCTAATAGGCTGCGGACTAAGGCGTTATACAGAGTAATACGTGTCTGTGATCGCTTAAATTCTCATATTTTGCTGTTTCTGGTGATGAGACCTTACATCTTAGATGACCGACACTTCACCGAGAACCTGTAGAACAAGTTATACCAAACTGCTGATGCTGCATTATGCTTAAGCATATGATGTTGATGTACGATCGAAGCCCGTACAACTATTATAAGTTGTTAGGTATTATTATAGACAATCACTTAAATTGGAAACCCCATGCAGACATGGTTTGCAAACATATTAAAAAAAATGTCTTTTCTCTAAAAACAATTAGCCAAATCAGTCGAAGAAGCTTTAAATGCATACTACGGATATGTTTCATCTATGTAAAGCTAAAACTCTACTAATTCTCATAGAGCTTTCATTGCCCAAAAAGTGTATTTGAGCAATAGCTAAAAAAGCTTATATTTTATAGTTGCAACCCATTATTTAGAACACTTAAAATATTACCTCTTCCATCCTTAAAGAAATGTGCTTATTTGTCAACAAACATATGTATTATTTTTTATATATTTTTATTAGCAGAAGAGGGAATAAGCTTGTTCTGCCTTGCAGTCGATTAGCCCTTTATCAAAATAATGTATATTGCATGGCTATTAAGATATCTAACAAACTGCCTAAAATCCTTATTAATTTGAATTATACACAATTTAGTAAACAGCTGCAGTAAAGTGGTAATTACAAGAACAATTTAATTCTTTTAAAGTCTATTTATAATACAATGCTAAATAAAAATGTAAGATTTTAGTACGAGTACAAAATAAATAATTGAAAAAAACACTATCTCTACGTTGTTGAAATAAATTTCTTAATTTAAACAACGCATATAATTAGTTATTCTTTTAAAACGATATTTCCTGATTTTAGTTTTGACATTAGTAGTTTTTTATAGTTAATGATATCATAATAATATTATATTAATTTACGTATTTCATATATTAATATACTAATTTTAAATTTATTTTATTTTTGACGAATAGAAAATAAGTATTTCACATGTAATTTATTAAGTATCATTTTTAACTTGTATTTCATAACTTGGCTAAAATTTTTAAATTGTAATTGTTTACGTGGAATTTAAATTTGTAATTTAAGGCAAATTTTTGAAACAAATTTGCATGCCAAGAATGGTGAAATAGGCCGGTACCTACTTTTACTACATCAAAACAACTCAATTTGTAACCCTATTTTGCAAATAAATGATTTGAATTTGAATTTGAAGGAATGATCAAATTAGTACGATAGATTTGATTTTGGTGGGAATGTTTTGAATAGTAGCATGGTGGATGTCGCTAAAGAGGTATGCGGGAGTGCAAATATGTGCAAGTCAATAAATGTTGACGCATGGTGGGATGAGCAGGTAAAACCCTCCTGTGAAAGGAAAAAGAAAGCCTGGCTAGACTATGTATTACCGTAAAATGGGGTTATTTGGGAAACAAGAGGCTATTTGAAAAAAAATAAAAACAAGATTGCATCCTTATTTTTTTTAATAAAACTGAATGCAACCATAGCGAGCTTTCGAAATTTTGTCATAGCACAAGTGTTGATTTTAAATTCACCAATCAGAAAAGTTCTTCCGATGCTATGACTATAGATTTGGGATGTACTAGATAAACAAAGTCAGTTAAAAAGCGAAACCAAAAAAAATATGCGTGAGTATGAGTAAATTGTTTATGTATGGTTAAAAAAGGGTTGTTAAAAGGTCACGTACGTTATCGATATCGATAAATTAACAAACTGTAAGTAAATTAGCATATTTTCTTTACCCTCATCTATTATATATACATATAAACAATATCAAATTTTATGTTGTAATACTATTAAGACATTGTATTCGTGAAATATTGGCTTTATGTATCACTACCATAGTGACTCATAGATGGTAAATTTGTACGCGAAGCCTAACTTTTAGGGTCACCGTCTTTATCTTTGTCGGCCGAAACAGCAATGTTATTCATTAACATGTTCCGGTTAGATCGTAAGGTAGCTGTTAAAATTATATAAGTGGCATTATTATCCCGCCAAACAGATAGGAAAGTACAACTTTTTATATGACTTAGACAGCAATCAAACATAAGACTCTCGTTGTGGTTATGGACAACCGTAGATTATTGACATTATACATCCTATAGGTGCATCGCTGTCCTATAGAATAAGCTTAATGTAATGTTCAGCGTAATGTGCAAGTCTAGCTTCCCAAGCTTTCCCACCGGAACATTATATGGGCACACCGGCTTGAATAGGTAAGTGGGTCGATTCCTACCCAGACTAGAGGCTACACATCACAATACCACCATCTTCTCTTCTTATGTAGACTATGCTCGCCTTTAAAATTTTCTTTATAGGGATACCGACGGTTTATGATTTTACGACACCACACCAATACGGGGAAAACAAATTAATAGGCAATCGTTGTTTATTTCTATCAAAAGCTAATTGCTTAGTTACTATCTTATAACATAAAAAACTAGGCTAGGAAATAAGACTTAGTGTAAAAGTAAAGAAATTATATTGTTATATTAAAAAATATAATTTAATATTTATTGTCTTCTAAATATAATGGTCTTATTTAATTGAGTCCTTAAA